>CM067525.1:1565347-1844659 GCA_034509495.1 Acestrorhynchus altus
CGATAGTGGACTATGAATCACAATAAAGGATAAAGTTCTCTGATACATGGGCGCATGGGGGATAACACCCAGTGATATTGGATCCCATGCTGAGAACAGAAGATTCTATCAGTGTAGTGCTATCTTTATGGATAGCTATATTAAAGTATAAGGTTTTTCATAAGGCTGCTGGGGATATAGATTACACTTATATTGCACATTCGTTTTCCCATGGATCTTTCTCTCTCACTCTCTCCCTTACTCGCACAAACACATAGTCATGTGAAAAAGTTAGGAAACCACAGGAAAACCCTTTGACTTTAAGCCTTCAAACTGTGAAAAACAACCTTAATGTCCTTTATTCATTGTGTCATTAATGTATGTATCAGTATTAACAGCCTCTCTCTTCTCATTTTCTGCTATGTTCCAATATCTGGGTCAGTGATGTCCTTATCCCCGCCCCCTCTCTCTGATCAGTCAGAGTCTGTATGCAGGTTGAGCTTCAGCCCCGCCCCCTCTCTCTGATCAGTCAGAGTCTGTGTGCAGGTTGAGCTTCAGCCCCGCCCCCTCTCTCTGATCAGTCAGAGTCTGTATGCAGGTTGATCATCAGCCCCGCCCCCTCTCTCTGATCAGTCAGAGTCTGTGTGCAGGTTGATCATGTTCACGTGGACAGAGCAGTAAACATGCACTGGAAGCTCCTTTGATATTTCAGCTAGAATTTAATTCAGGTGGAAATGAGTGAATTTTATCTGTTTATCTGAGCTGAAAATTCAGAAAATTCATTATTCGTTTGTTATGATATGTGTGTCGTGTCTGTAGGTTACTCCGATCCTGAGATATGAAGCTGAGAAAATGTCACGTAACTGCCCATAAAGTGCGGATCTCAGGTTCTAAGGGTTAAATAGCTCCACACCGCTACAGCACAGGTCTGCAGATGTACTGTGAAGTGCATGGCTGATTATATGATTTATGAATGGTTTTTCTACATACAGTCAGCATGAACGATTACCGAGTGCAAATTCAACATTTGGAATCAACCACAGATCGTTTATCTCCTTAATTTGTCATAAAGTAATGAGGCAACAGGCTGCATCTGACCATGAAACTACTTATCAAATAACTGTCAAATCCCTTTTCAGCCTGTGAAAGTGGACGCGCTGTAAAAACATACATACGTGAGTAAAGAGCCATTTCAGAAATCATACGATGTACTAAATATATATTCAGTGCCTTGAAAAAGTATCGAATTGATTTTTTTTTACTGTTTTATTGGGATTTTATGTAATGGACCAACACAAAGTAGAAAGTAATAAAATAAAATGTGTGTCATGCATTTGTATTCAGCCCCTCTGAGTCAACATTGGACCACCTTTCTCTGCAGTTCCAGCTGCAGGTCTTTTGGGGTCCGTCTCTACCAGCTTTGCTCATCTAGAGGCTGAAATTTCTGCTGCTTCTTCTTTACAGAATAGCTGAAGCTCAGCCTGATTGGATGGAGAGCGTCTGTGAACGGCAATGTTCAAGTCCTGCCTCGGATTCTCACTGGCTTTAGGTCTGGACTTTGAATGGGTCATTCTAAAACATGAATCTGATTTGATCTAAACCAGTCCATTGTGGATCTGTCTGTATGTTTAGGGTCGTTGTCCTACTGGAAGGTGAAGCTCCGCCCCAGTCTGAAGTCTTTTGCAGCCTCAGGTTTTCCTCCAGGATTATTATATTTAACTCCATCCATCTTCCCATCAATTCTGACCAGCTTCCTGGTTCATGCTGAAGATAAGCACATAGCTTGATGCCACCACCACCCTGTTTCACGGTGGGGATGGAATCTTCAGGGTGATGTACAGTGTTGGTATTCCATCACACAGATGCGTGTTGAATATGGGTAAAAAAGTTCAAATTAGGTCATGTCTGACCACCTTCCACGTTTTCTGTGTCCCTACATGGAAAATGGGACTTCTTATCAAAAATTCAAAAATTCTTCTTGCCAGTCTACCAGATTTGTGGAGAACGTAATAGATTCTCCCTCCCGAGCTTTGGATCTCTGCAGCTCCTCCAGAGTGACCATGGGCATCTTGGCTGCATCTCTAATTAGTGCTCTTCTTACCTGGCCTGTCACTTTAGGTGGACGGCCATGTCTTGTCGTTGCCGTACTCCTACCATTTTCAGATGATGGATTGAAGAGTGCTCAGATGTTCATAGCTTGGGATATTTTTATAACCTAACCCTGCTTTACACTTCTCCACCACTTTATCCTGGACCTTTCTGTTGTTCCTTGGTTTTAATGACTCTGTTTATTCACTAATGTTCTCTAAGAAACCTCTCAGGCCTCACAGAACAGCTGTAGTTTTGCTGAGAATAAATTACACACAGGTGGAATTCTTACTGATTCTGCAGGAGTTTCTGTCCATTAATTCGTTTTTAATTCCTTCTGTAATGGAAAAGCAGCTTTGCTGCCACTGTGTTGTTTTTCCTTCTTCGTGAACATTCTGAGTTGCTTTGTAATTTCTGCAAAACAGCATAACAAGGGAGCGAGAGATTGTTGTGAATTGTATTGTAAATAAAAATAGTGTAGATGGTACAAAATTCTTGTCTCTGGTTTGTACCATGATTTGTTTTTGGTCAAAATAGTGCATTTTAGTTAACAAACTAAAACACCTGCATAACATCTCTTGGTTGAACATCTATGCTTTAGGCCAAAAGGAAGACTGTGTAAGTTTGATTTTCCAGGAACACAGAGAACCAGGATTGATCTAGTACAAGGCTTATTTTGTCGACACCCAGTGCCTGTGAATCAAACAAGAAATCGTTACCTTCAAACACTGAGGAATCTACCAGAACCGTGTGAGCTTATCTTCAGCTTCCTAATGTAGGCCACCATACATTTCTGTCTAAAGAATCCATCAGTTCTGGATGGAACTGTGGAAGCACATCCAGAGCACATCCATATTTGGGTTTTTCCTATCTCACCTGATTCTCCTTGCAGTGTGTTACTCTTGCTATCATAGTGTCCACCTTGGAAAAACACATCTCGGAAATCCTGTTAGAAACGGATCATCAACAACCTGAATATTTATGTTGTTTATGTATCAGTGTTTGGCTGATAGTTGGATCAGCTTGAGGTTGGATTACCTTCTCACCAAAAATGAACTGCTCCAGAGTTTGCTTGGGGATTTGGATCAGACCAAAACAACTGGACCAAGACCGTTTAGACGAGGTGGTCTTGGTCTGGTTGCTTTGGTCTGATCCGAATGTGATTACCGCTTTCACGCCTGTCCAAACTAACCACACCGAGAGTGAAAACGAACCCTAAAACACCCTTATTAAGCTCTTCAGATCACGACGACACCCGGTCAGCAAGCAGAACACTCCCACATTCTTCCACTATGGGGTTCTTCTGCCGTGCTCTTGTACAGGATCTTCGCTGCTGTATTTTGTGCTTTATAATGCGCCACACATTCTCAATCAGAGACGGGTCAGGACTGCAGGCAGGCCGATCTAGCACCTGCTTACGCAGCCATGCATTTGCAATCAGGGTAGAATATGGTTTGGGGTTCAGGTGGAAAATGCAGGGAGATCTCTGGAAATGATGTCTGGATGACAGCATGACGTTGCAACATATGTAAACACTGTATCATTCTGTATTAATGGTGCCTTTGTGAAGGTACGCAGGTCGTGACCCACCCCTGTACCACAACAGGCACTGGCTTATAACAGCTACATTACTGTTGGAGATCCTGTTTCATTTTCAATATGTTATACTTGGTCATGAAACACAGTAAGTGTGCGATTAAATAGGGTCTTAGAAGTCTTATCCCCTTGCACTGCAACCAAACTCTCGCTGTAAAAGCGCATGTTATTTAGCCACGCCCCCGTCTCATGACTCAGGATCAGAGTAACCTACAGACATGATACACATATCAAAACTCACTATAAGACTAAGCCCTATATAACTATGATCTCATCATTATGCGATCAATTATCAACGAGAATCTTAAATGAAATCCCAGTTTAAATGCCTAAGAAGCTACCAGTACACATTAAACCTGTATGTAGAGGGGGTGGGGCTAATGACATCACTGACCCAAATATATGGCTATATATTAAGAACTTATTATTATAACTATCCCTGTCAGTCTAATAATGTCAAAGAATTCATTAATATTCTTGCATTTTCAACTGAAATACACTCCAGATTATAAATGTCCAACATGATTTCTAAGATATAAAGTGTTTTGTGTACATTTTTTGTAAATCAATTTCAGTAGAATCTGCTGAAAATAACAATATCTGGTCTGTGTGACTGTCTGCTAAATACCTTTATACTAATTATTTGGTGAATAAAAGTACATCAAACTATGGAAACATCCGTCCATGTGGTTTGAAAGATTAAGTGGAGATTTTCATTGCCACTGTTGCTTTTTGGCTTCATTGGCTTGTTCATGATTTATATTTATGTGTTGTTGATCTTTTTCTTCTTTCGGATTTGTGTAAAGCTGCTTCGTAAAGCAGATAAATTAGATTTTCTACTCCGACAAAAATAAAGTGATTCAAAGGAACAACAAGAGAGCACTGGGAATGTGAGGAATGAATGTTAAGTCTCTCTCTCTCTCTCTCTCTCTCTCTCTCTCTCTCTACATTAATGATTAGACCTCTAACCTTGAGGGATTGCAGCTGGAGAACACTTTCAGGTTCAATAGAAGCTTCAGGATGTTTCCAGAAAAGCTGCCCCACACTTTAAAAGGCCCTTTTTAATAACCCCTTTAAAACCCCGCAGGACCACAACAGAGCAGGTATTATGTGTTAGTGTGTGTTGTGCTGGTACAAGACACAGCAGTTGTGCTGGAGTGCTTAAACACTGTGTCCACTCACTGTCCACTCTATCAGACACTCCTACCGAGTGTCTCCACCTTGTAGATTTAGTCACTTTCTGCACAGTTTGTGTTGGTCATCCGCTAGTCCTTCATCAGTGCTCACAGGACGCTGTTGGCTGGATGTTTCTGGTTGGTGGACTGTTCTCGGTCCAGCAGTGACATTGAGGGGTTTAAACACTCCAGCAGCACTGCTGTGTCCGATCCACTCATACCATTCATACCTGCTCTGTGGAGGTCCTGTGGGGTCCTGAGCATTGATAAACAGCTTGACCGGAGGTTAACGTGCACCTTGGTTATGAACATAGTTCTTTATGTACATGGCTCTTCTATGCCATCCAGCTTATCTGCTGATGTTCAGATCATCTTCTGCTAAATGCACGTGTTCAAGAAATAAATTCGTCATGAAACAACAGCTTGACCTCGATCGTGTGATTAAATCGTTTTCCATGAAAGCAACCACAATCTCAGATGACACAACACGAAGTAGGCTCTAATCTTTAGACCTTAATGATACAGAAATGATTCCTCCGCACAGAGGTTATTCCATCCCGTAGCAGTGTCCATGGAAACCATGGAGCGGACTGCTAAGTCTAATTTTATATTCTGAGTGTAGTCTGACTGACTAGGGTGCAATACTTTGAAGTTTTCTCGGCGCACCACTTCACTGCTCTTTGTGTGAAAAGACGTCAGTCACATTCAGTTTGACTGATTAGTCGTCTGTTTCTCAGTCAGCACCGCGAACACCAGGCCCGAAGCCGCTTTCAAAGTTTGGGTGGTCGGCTTGACATTCAGCCGCCTGCCGGGGATAAAGGTTCAAGTTATACGGCGCGAGTCAAAGTTGTCCACGCCAGTGTGTTCTCTGCTCCGGGTCACCTGACCCAGCTTCTGGAGGGCTTGGTGGTTAGATGATGACTCATTTGATGTGTTGTAGAGCAGGGAAACACTGTGCACAGCCCTGCAGGACAGAATGTACTGCAGAAAACAGCAGATTGGAAAGTGAGGTTAGGGGGACACCTAGTGCTCAACAGTTGTAGCACAGATTACATAAGATTTATTTATTTATTTATTTATTTATTTAACCTTTGAACATGATTTGAATGGGCCAATACCAATGTTTTTACTTTGACTTTCATTTGATTGTATATAGATATATATATATATACTGTATAGTGAGTGGACACAGTGTTTAAACACTCCAGCAGCACTGCTGTGTCTGATCCACTCGTACCAGCAACACACACTAACACCACCACCACCATGTCAGTGTGACTGCAGCGCTGAGAATGACCCACCACCCACATCATAGCTGCTCTGTGGTGGTCCTGTGGGGTCCTGACCATTGAAGATCAGGGTGAAAGGGGGAGAATAAAGTCTGCAGAGACACAGATGAACTACAGTCTGGAATTATAAGTGTAAACTCTAATAAAGAGAAATGTTTAGTGTGAGATTCATATTATTCCTTTTATTGTCATTGTGTCAGTCTGATGTTTCTCCTTTTACACTGTGAAAAGCAGCTGACCACTGAATGTGTTGTAGCGATTTACATCATCATACACATGTGTCGTAGGGACCAGCTGTACATAGACAACATCTCCTGCTTCCAGGAGCAGAGACGCTCCATTGGTGGTGCCTAGCATATTACCAGGTTGCTCACAGTAAGCAATAACCACATGACCTCCGTTCTTAAAAAGCCATGCTCCAACTTTAGTTGAAGCGAGACCATATCCAGTTATGGAGAATCTGAACATGTAGGCTCCTCTGACTGGCGCTGTGAAGATTCCTGATACAGAATAAAAAGACAAAAGTGCCTAAAGAACCATGCTTGAAAATGTGTTTTGATTATGAAGAACATTTTAAGGATTTCCTGACTTTCACAGCTCTTTAAAATTGTTCTTCATGGAATCAAAAATGGTAAAAACAGGCTCCTCAAATCTTGTTGCAACAATCAACAGTAAAGGACTGCTCTAAGCAGCTGCCTAGCACTCTGAATATTACAAAAAATGAATTTTACACCAGGTGCGTTCAAGCTTGTTAGGTCAACATGGTCAATAATGGCTTCTAGAAGCATGACATTTCACTTCATATACAAAACACAGCAAAGTAGAAAACATGATCCTTTACATTTTACATATAAAGAAAAGAATCACATTAAACATTATGGGATTTTTCTGGAACATTACCTGTGTTTGGATTGTAAGCGTTGCCAGTGTTCACAAAGACGTTAGTGTACTTCAGCGTAACATAAGTATTGAAGGGTCCAACCACTTTTTCTCGGCTGTTACTGGTGGAAAGTGATGCTGAGAAAGCGATTTTATCTGGGATAATGTTAAAGTACAACGACAGTCAGAAAATAAGCATTCAAAATCAAACTGACTTTATATACTATGAGGAACTCAATGCATTGTACAGATATTAGACATTTGGTCCAGCTGCTGAGCTCCAGGACTACCTGCCAGGACATATAACACTAAAAGACCTGGACTGGACCAGGGGCATCACCTGGCCTGGGCTTCCATTAAAAAGTAAACATAATATTGGGAGTAATTAATAAGAAGATAAACGATGATAAATGATTAATTATGTGGATTAAAAATGTCAGTATATTTTAAAGTGTGTGTTATTGACACAGTGGTCATTGTGTTCTAAGACCTCCTCCAGGTCCTAATTACTGTTTTGTTTGCTCCAGCCACAGGTGGTCCACATTGCACTTGGTGGTCCTCCTGCAACATGCCCCCAGAAATGCCAAGTAAGAGGACATTCACAAGTTCTGCTTATGTTCACGTATGACACTGTGTTTGGTGCTGCACTGATGACTTCAGAACTGAAGGAACCGCATCTTGGTGGTTTTAGGGCAATGTTTCCCAACCCCATTTTAGCTTTAACACACCCTTTGCAACTCTGAAGGGCTTGTTAATGAGCTGATTAGTTGAATCAGGTGTGTGGGGAGCAGGGTAAGCTCTAAAATATGCAGAGCAGGTGTGCCTCCAGGAACAGGGTTGGGAACCACTGTTTTAGGGTATTTCAGATGTTACATTAGCATATTTAAAGCCACACACTTACATCCATTCTCCTGACTCAGCTCTTTGACGTGGTTTTCCGTGATGTTCCATCTCATTTGTAGAGTTTCCAGCTCCCGAGCCTGAGCTGAGATTGCATCCAGAAGACCTTTATGAAGCATCATAGATTTCCACTGCAGTTCTACTGTATGTACAGTGTGTTAAATGTTTCTCTACCTTCATTCTGCTGCTTCAGTTCTTCTACTTGTTTTTCGCTGGCTTCAAAACAGACAGACCCCATCAGCTACAATCTGGCAGAAGATTAAAACTAATGATTTGATTGAACCATACACTGATCACCTACCTTTGTTCTGCTGCTTCAGTTCTTCTACTTGTTTCTCGCTGGCTTCAAAACAGACAGACCCCATCAGCTACAATCTGGCAGGAGATGAATCCTGAGGATTTGTTTGAACCATACACTGATCACCTACCTTCATTCTGCTGCTTCAGATCCTCCAGCTGTTTCTCCATGACGTTCATTTGTCTCGTGGTGTATCTCAGCTCCACACTTTGCTCTGCAATCTTAACGCTCAGCTCTCTCAGCACTGTCTGGATGTCAGGTTGGCACCTCTGCAGGTTGTTGGTCTCAGATCCCTGAGTTTCAGCTTGAACTTCATTGTTGAAGCTGTGATCATCTCCAGATTGAAGCTGATCAGTGATGTTATTGCTGCTCCTTACCAGAGCACAGCCCAGTAACACCAGTACAGCTAAAACAGACTTCATTCTGACACTCTTCTCTTCTCTTCTCTTCTCTTCTCTTCTCTTCTCTTCTCTTCTCTTCTTGTTTCTTTTCTTTTCACCTGTTTTCACTGTTGCTGAATTTATATACCACAGAGTACAATCTCAGAAAAGTGATAAATCTCTGATAAGGTGATTTTAAGGAGTGATGTTCTATGTTAATCATTTACTAAAATAACTAATGTTAGATGAGCTTAGTTTTATATATAGATTTCTTTATGAAATAAACAATATAGTTATACTATTGGTTTTTTGATATTCAATATTTATATGTTTTGATTGTTTTCTCACGTTCTTAAGGTCACCTTAAAGATGATAAGATCTGATTTCCTTTATGGAATTACCAGTAAACCCAATCACAAGCATCATAAACAAAGCTGTTTTTCCACAGTTTATCAACATTCTGGTTCTAAACTATCTTATCTTTATTACAGCCTTGGTCGCTGAACTCTACTAACAACTCTATCTAAATGAAAGAAAATACAGTATCTGCTGAGGTAAGTAATGTCCGGGCTGGGGTCGTCCCTGGTGCTCATGCACCTTTTCCCACTGCATTTTCTTTATTTGCTTTGATACAGCTCTCTGGGAACAGCCAGTAATGACCTTCAGTGACTGACCCTCTTTGTGGAGGGAGACGATCATCAGATCTGATCTGGTCAGGTCAGGTCAGGTCAGGTCAGCAGTCTTCCCCATGACAGTGGTTATGTGTCCTGAACAAGAAACGGTATTTAAACTATTTAAATTGTAATTTACTCAAACTCGAAATTAAATGTTTATGTATAATTTTTGTTTATAAGATCAAAAAGGGGGTTCAAAACTCAAGCAGTGTTGCCAGTCTCAACAGGGAGCAACAACGTCAACAGGGGTCTACAGCACCAACAGGGGGCTGCAGGATTCCCTGCACCCAGAATGAAATGTTATAATCATTTCTGACTCTGACGATTTCACTTTAAACATGATATATTAGCTTTTTGAATTTAATTATGGACAGAAATAAGAGATGTGAATATAGATTCAATCTCAAAGCATGAAATGCAAAAGCCCTTGCTGATATGAGTGCACTCACTGGTCGCAGTTGAGAACATCATGCTTGTTCACACAGTTTAACCCAGTGGTTTAACCTTTTGCTTGGCTGTGATCCACAGATTACCTTCTCTCTTACAGTCATCTTAGCCTAATTAAAGTGGGAACGCACTGTCAGGTCAGGCCTGTGTCTAAATCAAACCTACGGCCCAACACTGCTCTCTGTCCAGTCTCGAAAACCTCAGAGGTGCTTCAACGGGTTCTGTGAGCGATATAATAAAAGGACTGTTTCTGATCTGCTTCTTTACAACTGTAAAAGGTTCTGTGCCTAAACATGTCTTCTGTTCTTCTGTAGAATCACTGAAAGAAACTTGTTTTTGAGTGACTCTCCTGGCAGTAGTATCGCACGTTTGTTTAAGCTTGAAATGATGACAGTGAGCTGTGAGATGACGTTGGGTTTAATGCAACATGCCAGACGTCTCTGCATGGAGTTGTAGAGGTTCCTAATGGTGTCCTGTGATGATCCATCCCATGCAGCTTGAATGTTCTCCCTCAGTTCTGCAGATGGTGTGGTAGGGGTGGAGTGTTGATAGAGCGTCCAATAGCATCCCACACATCAGGGATAGGTCTGGAGATGGTCCGATTATCTGTGTCTTCAAGATGAGATCTTGAGATGGTAGTAGTGTGTGGACAAGCATCGTCCTGTTGGAATAGGGCACCGGAGTGTGTGTTCAAAAAAGGTAGAACCACTGGTTGCAGAACCTCATTAATGTAATGTTAGTCTGTAATGAATGACTGTAATGAAGATCGAAGGGGGCATCATAGGAAAGTGCACCCACACCCTGACACCAGACTTTCTGGACATGTAACACATGACATTATTGATCTTGGCGCTGACCAGGGTGCCTCCACACACCGATTCTGGATGCATTGATTGTTTATAAATATATAAATTGCAGTTGAAATCCATCCCAGATTTCTTTTTTTTTCATGTCATTACTAAACATTTATTATTAATAATACTTATATTTAATTAAAATGTGATATACAGTTAAGTCCAGGGCTGGTGTGGGAGGGGGACTTTTATTTTGCCTGTTACTGTTATTGTGGCATGGGTTTGCCACGCGGTAACGTTGTTGACGTAACGCGTTGCCATGGTTTCAGGTTAATCTGCGTTCGCAGCTTTGGCTCCTTCTGTGCGCGTTCAGGTTCCTCAGCAGATCCTCGTATCTCCACCCGGACTCATGCCTGGAACCTCGCTCTCTGGCCGCTGAAGAGCGCCGGGGAGCTTGGCCGCCATGGCCGAGGACAGCGAGTGGGTGGTGGAGAGCATCGCGGGCTACCTGGGCAGCCCGGAGTGGGTGATTCCCGTCTCAGACTTCATGGAAAACAGATGTTCAGGTACCTTAAAGGAAGCTGCGGATATAATGACCATCACCACGGAGCTGTGGTCAGCGGGAAACGCCTGGGTTCAGCAACCCAGAGGGATCCGGATCCTAAAGTGCGATAACTCCGCTCTGGGTTTTCGCTCCACCCTGCTTTAAGACCTGGTTGCAGAGGAGCCGCTCCGGCGGCCGGCGCGAAAACCTGGAGCGGCTGCTCTTCTGGATCCGTATTTACAAAGGAAGAGCTGGCAAAGCAGCCAATAAACAGCTGTTTTTCTGTAAATAGATTTAAATTAAGGTATTGTGATGTAAAATACACCGAATTATTACTTTATAAACTGCTGTGATGTGTTGCCATGGCTTGTTTTCATTTGCCAACAAATAATAATAATTATTATTATTATTATTATTATTATTATTATTAAATATTATTATTGTTGTTATTATTATTATTTACTGATATAAGTATCACATTTATATCCATCAGTGCAGATCAAACTGCTTCACGTGTAAAGTATTCCCACCAAAAAAAAATCATTATAATGGCAATATAAGCATAATTTGGGTAAGCGGTGATTATTAATAATGCATGTGTGGTCAAATTCAATTGTTACAGCAATAAGACCATTTAAAATAGCATGATATAATTATATAATATTATATAAGCAATATAAACAAGCAGGAATGAACGAAGAAAAGTGTTGCAGACTCAAATGATGGAAGTATAAAGTTATAAAATTGTGCCGTGAAACTGAACATTATTACATATCATTTTATGCCGTAATGTTAAGTCTGAGTCGTGTGAGTGTTTGTGGCAAAAGAACCCGAGGAAATTGGTGTCACTCCCATGTATTGGATGATACTGTAAAGCAGGAGAACAACCGTATTGATGAGGTCGTTCGTGGTAAACTCATCTTTGTGTCATTAGCTCATTTCAGCCTTTTGCTCTGTAAGGATGCAGGGATTGATGATCTTTCGGTCATGTTGATGAGATTGTGTTTACTCTGAGCTTATTTTGCGTAATGCTGTTTGGATGTGTCTCATTTTCTGACAGTGTTTGATGACGAAGAGGAAAACAAATTAAGCTACACAGAAATCCATCAGCAATACAAGCAACTGGTGAGTCTGCACAGTGTACAGAAACCTCACACTGTCCGAAAGCTGTATTAAACTGTATTAACATTTCATAGTGAACTGACCGATGTAGATGCTACAAAATGACCAATACTAATGAAGTTACTGTTTTGTTTTGAGTGATGACGACGATGTTGACATACCAAATTCCTGACATACCATATTGGTTGATGCTTTCTGAGATGTTCTCGTGCACTTTGTCTTTATTTTGCTTTCCAGGTAGAAAAGTTGTTAGAAAGCTATATGCAAGAAGTGGGCATTAGTGAGCAGCAGTTTGTGGAGGCATGCTCGTCTCCCTTTGCCAAGTCGAAACCTTTGCAGGTGAGCAA
Source organism: Acestrorhynchus altus (assembly GCA_034509495.1). Classification (NCBI taxonomy): domain Eukaryota; kingdom Metazoa; phylum Chordata; class Actinopteri; order Characiformes; family Acestrorhynchidae; genus Acestrorhynchus; species Acestrorhynchus altus. The sequence continues at coordinate 1,577,860 of CM067525.1, forward strand.
AAATCACTTAAATGGCTTCAACATGTTTTATTATGTATTAATTTTTGTTCTCAGATGGTCAGGACCACACCGGACCACCACAGAGCAGGTATTATAAGGGTGGTGGGTCATTCTCAGCACTGCAGTCACACTGACATCTTTGTCTAGATGTTCTCTGGAGAACTTTAGTCTTGACCTGATGGTTTTGATAGTAAGGGTTTCCTCCTTAAACTCCTCCCATGAAGATCAACCTGGTATGGTCTCTTTCTGATGGTAGAAGCTGCACTTTGACATCAGCTGTGGTGAGAGCTACCTGTAGGTCCATGATGAACATTTTAGAACTGTTGGATCTTCTTTACTCATCTTGTGGTTCTGCTCTTGGGCTGAACTTGTAGGACGGTCTGATCTGACCACATGGGCCCTTGTAAATTATGTTCCGGACAGTGGAACGGCTGATTTCTAATTGTTCTGAGATCTTTTTAAATCCCTTCCTAGACTCATCTTCATCTACAACCTTCTTTCTGAAGATCTCAGAGAGCTCTTTGGTGATCCCACCATAGAAAGTTATGGTGACAGTACGAGACCTAGATTACTCATGTTGGCTGTTACATAAATGTGAATTATTATTTGGTATTGATATTGAATTAAAAGTGTTGTATCAGTATCTGTCTTGAACACTTTCGAGCAGTAACCAGCCCTGGTCTTTCTCTATGTTGCCTCATGGTCCTGGAGGACTGTAATTCTCCACTGTGAACTTCTTCACAGTTGAAATGACAAGTCAAGCCTCTTGACTGGACCTGAGCTGAGTATAAGGCTCGTGATAACATCGCCTTTAGGTTGTTCCTCATAGCTGTCACTTCTGTGAAGGTGTAGCTTGGTCTGATGGTTGAAGTGTTAATATTATGCACTCAAGGGAACATTCAAGGGAGCACTCTGGAGGTTAATCAACACCTATATTCCTTCTGCTTCATTTACACAGTGTTGAAACTTCATCCTCACCGTGATAAATGTCATCCAGTGGATTCGAACTCTCCAACAGTTCAAGAACACCTCAAAAACAACAATATTTTGCCGTTGAACAGAGAGATACACAGTCGTTTGCTCCACCTTTGTTTCAGCAGCGAAAGACTTAAAGTGTCAGTGACTCAGGTAAACCCTATCTATGAGGAGATTAGTAAGAGTAGCCCTGAATTGGGTTACTGAGGCAGAGGAAGCGGCTTTGGGGAGCTGCTGCTTTCAGGACAGTGACACGGTCCTGACTATGCCCTCTGAGACTTACCCCAGCTAGAAAAAGCCTCCACATGTGATTAAGTTGCCAGCAGAGACCGAGAATCTGGGCTTCTGACCCGTTTGTGAGATAGAACAGACCAATTCTGAGACGATGAGACGGAGGATAAGAAGTCGACTTGGCAGTGTGAATCGATTCATTTCCCTTTCGTTTTCAAAGGTGTTTTCTCCTCGTCCATTTCAAATGAGCTCGTTGGTTCACTGCCACATGGATGGGATTTCAAAGCAGTGCCTTCCTCGCTGCCACTTTGATGCCCATTGCATTGTATTGAATCTTAAGAGCGTTGCACACCTGGCGTGCCACACAGCTCCCTAAAATTTGAAACCATTGTTTTTTTGGAAGTACGCACATCAGTGCCAATGCCCAAGGATGCCAAGCACTGGTCAACTCCAGTGCTAGGGCTGGGCAATATGGCGATCTTGTATTAATATTGCGATATATTTTGTACTTGCAATATAAAATTGGACATCATTGATATTGATATCGTCCATGCGTGGCATAGTTATCTATTATAGTCTAATTGAATTGGACAGATTGACCCTGCTCTTCCCAAGCTGTCCCCCTGAGGGGAGACATGAACCTGGGTGCCAGATTGACATTATATTTTCAAAGATGTGCAGGCATTCCTTCATCCACAGTATCACAGTATACCCGGAATATGTCATAGAAGGCATCACCACCCACAGCGGACAGTGCAGTGGCCGACCCACCAGAGTGCCTTTGTTAAAACCACTACTTGAGGTTGCTACTTAAGACCAGGTGGCATGGTCTGTACCAGTTATTTTGTGCTGATGTAGGGTTCAAGGCACCGACCCCATGAACACCAGTTGTCAGTTAGTCACTGTGCAGGCTGGTGGTGGTTCCATACTGGTGTAGGATGTAGTCTCATGACCTCGGTTGGGGTCAATAGTCAGTGCTTCTAAAGTGAAATGTTTAATGTACACTTACCTTGCTTTATTCTTCCTTCTCATCCTAGACCCTGTTCCAGCCAGTGCTGGCCACAGACGACTTTCAGATGTTCCGCTCTATGATGGTTCAGAAAAACGTCGAGCTCCAGCTTCAGGCCTTGCGCGTCATAAAGGAGAGAAATGGTACTGAGACATCTGTGCACTACAGGAGCCATGTGTTGTTTGTGCGCTGCTGTTCTATTACATATATATCATTCTCTCATTGGGAAAGGTTTTCTTTGATGTGGGGGCTCTCACTCCAGAGTAATACAATATACAATATTTTATTAATGTGGAAATGATGTACACATTTGAATCCAGCCATTGTTGTTTATAGTCTGTGCTTCTACGTATTAGGGCTGGAAAAAAATCTAATTCATACAAATATAAAAAGGTTTCTTAAAAATTTCAAATAAAGTCATATTAGAGTCCCTGAAACCCTTCTGTATGTGTCTGTTTCAGGTGCACTGCCTGAGTGTTTAACCGACGGAGTGGATGTTATGACTGAGCTGGAGCAACAGGAGATGCAGATCCTGCAGGAGGTTCTCAAGTATGTTTTCGAGTCTGAATATTGATTATTGATTGCTAATCCATACTTCAGACTAATGAATGGTTCTGACCCACCTTAGATGGACCAGGTAGATGGACATACCCAGTCAATGTGGGTGTAACCAAAGTGTCACCACATGACCCAACAAATGAATGCGTATCACTCATTATTCAAGCAAACGTTTCTCTTGTTGTCATGGTGGGGTTTCGTGTGTAGAATTTAGAGGGAAAATGAATGCATTTCTATTTTTATATATATATATATATATATATATTGCTTTATTGGGTGTAACTGGGACCTTTAGTATAACATCATAATTTCGTTCCACCTCATGTACCACATGTGATGCCAAGAATCCTTGGCACCAACAATCAGGCACCGAGACCACGTACTATTTGAAAAATCGTGATGTGACGTTAATCCACCTTAATTCTTCATTGAGGACATATGTGACACCACCTTCTCAACAAAAGCTCCTCGTCTTTATTGATCAAAAAGTGGAAAAGTTTTAAAACAACTGCCAACAGGGCCAGATCAGGCCGTTCATGCAATTTAGCCCAAGAGCAGAACCACAAGATGAGTAAAGGAGATCCACCAATCCTAAATGTTCATCAGGGACCTACAGGTATCCCTCACCACAGCTTATATGTGCACCTTCTACCATCAGAAAGAGACCAAACCAGTTTAATCTTCATGGGAGGTGTTTAAGGAGGAAACCTTACTGTTAAAACATCAGGTCGAGACTAAAGTTCTCCAGAGAACATCTAGACAAAGAGCAGGACTTCTGGAACAATGTGCTTTGGACAGATGAATTAATAGTTGAAATATTTGGACACAGTAACAGATGGCATGTTTGGAACAAACCAATCACAGTATTTGAGAACAAGAACCTCATACCAACTGTGAAGCATGGGGGTGGAGGTGTGATGGTTCAGGGCTGCTTGGAGGTGTAGGAATATCTTCTAGTCGATGTCAGCGACAGTAGGTGGTTATAAGGAGCATCATTTCAGCCAAAAGGAGATACCAGCTATACAAGCAACATTTCTTTTGCATTTCTAATCACTATAGTTTCTGAAAAATGTACATATTTTATAAAAATGAGTTGCTATGGCACAGCTAAAGGGACCGTTTGTAGCAGTTTTAAGGGTGTATAGTGCCTTGTCTACGTCATGCAGCTCTAGCAACCACCAAAACGCATAGTTCAGGAGAACCTCGTAGTAAAATATGGTGCAGGCAGCAGTTCTCCACTTCTGAAGTCTGCAGTAACTCGCTTAATGAGATTGGTGCCATTCACACTAAGCCCAGTCTGTAAGACCGGTGTGTCTATGGATAGTTAAGCTCCTTAGGGTTTCACTAATATTATTGGTCAGTTGGATTCCTAAAAGAAAACTGTGTTAATATTTATAGCCTTGCTTTAATTATGTTCTTCCATCCTGCTTCTTACTCTGAATCCAGCAGTCTGTCAGCATCTAATTGAGGTTCATCTTATAAATCAGGGTCTACAAAAGGGTCTCTTTGCCAAAAGCTCATGTTATCTCCTGGTGTGTTTTACTGCAGCATGACTGGAAGCAGTTATATCACAAGCTCAACTGTTCTGCTGGGATGATCTGATTTCTTTGGATGTTCAACCAACGCAGAAGGGCTTCCTACTTTTTGTTTTAAAACATTGTCCTGGTTTAGTGTCCCAGAAGGTTCTGTGTAGATTAATTAAGAAGGTAATAGTAATCAATTCCATTAAGGGATCAGAGCAAGTGTCAGAGCACAGATCAGATGGACTAGGACAAGGGCTTAAAGCCTCCTGAACAACGGCTCACTGTCTTCTGATGCTTAAAAGTTTGTGAACCCTTTTGAATTTTCAATATTTCTGCAAAAAACCCAACCAAATCGAACAAGACACAAATATTACCCTTGCTTATTGATTGATTGATTGATTGATTGATTGATTGATTGATTGAGGAAAATGATCCGATATTACATATCTGTGAGTTGCAAAAGTATGTGAACCAGTCAGGTGCCTGATCTTCACACCATGTTTGTGGAAGTATGTCAACAAAGGAGATTCCTGAGGAGCTGAGAAGAAGAGTTGTTGATGTTCATCAGGATGGAAAATGTTACAAAACCATCTCCACCAGTTTGGAGTCCGTAGCCAGACAGATTGTGTACAAATGGAGGGGATTCAAGAGGAAATTCATTATTACCCTCCCCACAAGTGCTCCACCAACAAAGATCACACCAAGAGCAAGGCATGTAATAGTGCACCAGCTCATAAACGTACCCAAGTAACTAGTTGTCTAATGTTACATTTCATGTGTCCATCATCAGGAGAACACTGAACAACAATGGTCAGCATGGCAGGGTTGTAAGGAGAAAGCTGTTGCTCTCCAAAAAGAACATTGTTTCAGCCTTTTGCTGAAGATCACATCTACAAGCCAGAAGACTATTGGAACAATATTTTGTGGATGAAACGAAAATACATCTCGTTGGCTTAAATGAGAAACACTGCATAAACCTACCAGCATAAACCAAAATGTTCCTGTGTGTGAATCGTGGTGGTGGAAGTATCATGATTTGAGCTTGTTTTGCTGCATCTAAGCTGCGACTGCTTGCCGTTATTGATGGAACAGAATTTTGAGAGAATTTGGGTCAAGCAACAAGACAATGACCCTAAGCACACAAGTCGTTCTAGCAATGTTTAATGTTTGGAAAGGTCCAGCCACAATGACTGGGGTGGGGATCCTAACCACCTACATAACAGAGATGAAGTTATGAAGTGGAGGAACGAGCTGAAATGAATGCAGGACTAATCAATCCTGAAATCCACCCCGTTTTCCTCAATAAACAAATAAACAAGTGTCATGTTTTTGTCTTATTTGTTTCTCCTTATCTACTGTTAAGACTTTTAGAACATTCTAACGGGTTCCCAAGCTTTCAAGCACCACTGTAACTCTTAAATGTGTTAAGCAATTCTCATTCAATGAACCTCCCACTGTGCAAAGTTACTCTTGGCCACAGGAGAGGTAAACCTAGCGAGATGATCTTCTCATACCTGTAGGTCTAAAAATACAGTGTTGTGTAACACTGCTGGTAACTGTGTAGCAGATCCTAGAACAGTGGTTCTCAGTCCCAATACAAATCACTCCTTACAGAAAGACTTGGAATAGAATCCTCTAATAGCTGCGACAGTGTTTTTGCGATTTGACCACGTTTTCTCTTTGCAGGCGATCCAAGGAGGAGTATGAGCTAGAGATGGCTCGCCGAGAGCAGTTTGAGGAGGAGGTGGGCTCCACCTCCACCAGCTTTAGTCAGAGACCAGTGAGAAATGGCATTGACCCTCAACCCCCTGCCCACACTCCAGCCCAGCCAATCAACGGCATCAGCAGTGTATGTTACTGATCGGTTAACTTGGTGTGCCTGAGAACGTGATTGTGGTCCTTTATTCTGGAACCTTTGTGACTGCCTGTATGTCATATTGCTAGATTGAGAAAGGAGGTCTGTCTCCTCTGATGAACGGGACTTCTTCAAAGAAAGAAGGGAAGGCAGGAGAACAGAGGTCTGCAACGATCCCTGGAAGCACTGACAGGGCTTCAGGCAAAACACCGTCCAAAACATCAGGTAACAAATAATTGTTTGTTCATAGGCACTGAATGATTGGTCTGAACCGGTACGTTGTTTATAACTCAATTTTAAAAATTCAGTTCATGTAAAGTGAAATATTTCCAGCCTTTTTTGATTTACTTTTGATCAATATGGTTTATAGCTCACATAACCACGGGAAGTAGGAGTGCTAGGGATGCTACAGCCCCCCCTGTTGGACTAAGCACAAGCACACCTCATTCAGCTCACCTGTGGAATGGCAGGTTTAGTAGATCTGTGTGAGCAGGAAATCGGCCAAAACCTTGCCAAGATCAGGCTGTTCTTCCAAAATGGGTGACCGAGCCAAGAGCACAAATTGATCAGCGACAACTTTGAAGGCCTTACCAGACCTTATGGCTGGGACTGGTCATTCTGTGCATGTGACAACAGTTTCACAAGTTTCACACAAAGCTGGCGTGTGCCATCTCCTGTGCCAGCTGCATTGGCAGATGGCTGCTTGACGCACAAAGCCAGTATGAACAGCTATTGGATTTAGGCCCCTCTTAAATCAGTATCAGTACCGGCAGTAACATTTTCATATCGGCATGTCAGTGAAGTTTATTTTCCTTTCTCGATTTTTCTTACAGATAAAGGCACCGTGGAGGCCAAAGCCCTGCCCGCTGTCCGAGCTCCAGTAAAGGGCAGTGCCCCTCAACCAGTGCCCAAAGAGAAGACTTCCATCCAGGCAGCGGAGAGCTGGCTAGAAGAGGCCCGGAAGGAAGCTGGCATTTCCAAACCTTTCAAAGTGTGTAAACAATGGCAAGCCTGCACGAACTTGTTCAGACTTATTTCTGCATCGCTTATCCAGCATCAGAGGAATTCCGTAACTCTCCTCTGATCTCTCGCGCGTTCTTCTGTTTGTGTGTTCAGGAGTTAACTGTGGCCCAGCAGGAGCAGCTGCAGCAGAGAGCAGAGTACCTGAGGCAACAGAGGGACAAACTGCAGGCCTTGAAGAAGGAGCAGAAAGCCAAATCAGTCTCTGCAGAGGATGCGCCAGCAGCACCTGTCCCCACAACCCCCTCACAGGTACGTTGCATTCTTGCGTCTCCACCTTAAACGCCAGCCTGACAAGGGCAGAGTAGGTCTGTGCAGCTCAAAGGACCTGCATTTTCATTTCTGTCGATTTTTGGCCTCTGGATTGGCCCTTTATACCGGTCATTAGGATTTCCAGCTCATCTTCTGCAGTAGCCAAAAGCCATGGTCACAAGGCCTGGTTGGTGTAGCAACCGGCCCAGAACTAGTGGAGTCTGAAGGTGATCAGCTGCTTTTCAGTGTAAGCAACAGCAGACTTAGACCCAAGAACCACAGCTGTGGACATTCAGGTGAGCAGTGATGCCCTACATGAGTCATAATGTTGAACAGCAGCAGGTCATCTTGAGTGACACCATTAGGATCCTTCACGCAGAGACACCTGGAGACACTTTTTCTTTGTGTGTAGATGAATCTTCCTTGATCTGACTTCCTTCTGGGGGTATTGTGTTAATGATGAGTGCACCAAACCCAAAAATTAAGAGCTTCAGGATGTTTTGTGAATGTTCTTCATCTGAACTAATCCGAATGTTTCTCCTCTTATCTCCTTCACTGCGAATGGAAGGAGAGTGTGCTGAAAAGGCCTGGCGGCTGTGCTAGTGTGAATGCCTCACAGCCTCAGAGCGTCAGCCCCGTGGCTCAGAAGGTGACCTGTACAGCAGTGTCTGTGTTACTGTAGTAAAGCCCATTCCTGACCATTGGGGCTCCCGTTCCCATCCTCAGAGCTCCAGTGGAAACCCTGCTGTTTAGTGTAGCGGTTGTCTTTGGTGCTCAGTGGTTCTCAGTCTCGGCACTAGGGAATACCATCAAATGAAGCTTTTGATGTTTTACCTGCTGCATCTCACCTGATTTAGTTTAACGTGATGATGATAATCTATATACTCCGGAGCCGCCACTTTTGCCATACTGCCCACTCTTCCTCTGCATTTCCACTGCTCCTCCTCCTTTGGCATCGCTGGGAAGCTCCTCTTCTGCAGACACTGGCTCAGGAGAAGCCATGGGGCTCGGTTAGTGCTGCAAACCAAGCAGAACCCGCAGAGTCTGATGGTGATGAGCCGCTTTCTAGTTTAAACAACTGCATTTTATCCTGGTTGCGTTTTAGAGTTTCACCAAAATAGACCAGTGTCAGCGTCAGTGTCAGTGTCAACCCACCACAGAGGAGCTGTACTGTGGGTGGGGGGTCATTCGCAGCACTGCAGTCGTACCAGCGCAACATACACACCACCACCCGTGGTGTCTATTTAAAATGTTCACATCGAGCAGTGTAAATGCAGCGATGGTGAAAGGGGTTGCCCAGGCTGAGATCAAGCACCACTGGTTCCTTCTTTCTTTTGTTGCAGCTGCATTTTAACCTGATCTTCTGACCTGTTTTAAGGAAATCTCTGTCGAGGAGAAAAAGAAGCTGCAGAAGAGGAAACACTTGGCTGAGAAGCTAAAAGAAGAGGTCATCAAAAAGTAACCTTCTAAAGCATTCCCAACCTTCATCTCCTGGACTGAGGAGAGTTGTACAGTAGCAGTGCTGGACTGGAATATATCCACAGATGGATAGACTGCACTGAGCAGTTAATCACATTAAGATGTATCTTCTTTAATAAAGGCAATTTTGTATAATGCCTGTTGTGTATTATTCATCAGTGTTTCGTACACCGTGAGTTACACTCGTACGGAATATTGCATGTGATTTACATTAGTTCAACATGAAATCCATGTCCAAGAAGTTCACTTTGAAGACCACACCATCCATCTCTTCATCCGCTTTGTCCTGGTCAGTGTCAGGGTGTGTCCGGAGCCGAGCTGGAATCATTGGGCGCAGGAATAGCCTGGACCGAGCACCAGTCCATCACAGGGACCCTCACGGACAGTGTCTCAAGCAGGACCAATCCTACAACCCCAGTCTCTGAAGCTGACACTACTGCAGTGCCGCCTGTGAATACCATGCCCTACAGTCATAATGGAACTAACAATGGCGCCCTCTTGTGTTCTTGGTCTTGAAAGGGACATTTACAGCTCTGGGTCTTAAGTGGTCTTGAAGACAGTATTATTGAAGTGTATATTTTTAATGGTTTTATTCATGTCAGTGATTTTAAATGTACATTTGAGTTGAAACAGGATGGATGCATTACTGTAATGCAGGCTTTCTCAACCTGTGGGTGGAGGACCACCAGTGGGCCTTGGAGCCAGTAATGTCACAATAAATCATAAAAGTCTACCTGAAAATAAAATACTGTATTAATGAATAACTGAGATCAGTTATGTTCAAATGATAAACATTATATAAGCATTAACAGAAACAAAAATGCTCTGTTTCTGTCTGTTCTCTGTCTCTGTCTGTCTGTCTGTCTGATCTATCTGTGTCTGTTCTATCTTTATATATGTCTGTCTGGTCTATCTATCTATCTGTCTGTCTGTCTGTCTGTCTGTCTGTCTGTCTGTCTGTGCTCCAGAACAGCAGACAGTGTGACAGACTGATGAAGAGATTGGTTCTCTCAGCACCACAAAACGTGCTTATGATCCTGCCGCTGTTGTAGGAACTAAAGTCACGCGTCCGTTTTTGAACGATGGTAAACTGAGGTTGCACACGCCTTGTCCAATCACAGAGGAGAATGAGAGCAGAGACCGTTTAGGGAGGAGATGTAGCACTGTTGGATGTGTGTGGGTTTGTCAGACAGCAGAGGGCGCTCCTGAGACAGTCCACAGTGAATGGGTTCATCCGGGGCTTTTTAGCAAAATCAGTGTAAAGATTTAATACAACATAACAGAGGAATATAAACTAGATCTGGAGGGAAAATAAATAAAAAACACAGTAATTTGAGTCCTGTGGTGAATCTAACAGGATGATCCTTCAAGATAATTGATCAGTGATATGATCAAAAGAAATTTTAAAGAAAGATAAATGTGAACCAGTAACTTTATAACCTAACAGTAATACATACATATGTAGCACACATATTTAACATCTTTAGAATTTTTATGAGACTGTAAAAGTGCCAGTCAGTTCAGTAGCAGAAATGCTAGCGCATCTGCTGCACAAAACCCCATTTCCTGTAAACAAATAATAGGTCCAGGGAAATGTCCTTTCGGTTTTAGTGGAATGCATTATTCTGCTTTCCGAAATCGATTGCAGCTCTTTGAGAAGCGTTAGACGCTGTGTTTATTTTTTAGTATTTTAGCCGTTTAGCTCCATTCACCCCCATTCATTGGCGTCTCGCTCACGGGCTCCCCATAGCGCCCTCCAGGGTTAATGACCGCGTGGAGTGGAAGTGGTCCATCTTCCCATAAAGCAGCTGTGGTGTCTGATGGCTGCGCCCTGAGCCCGTGTGTTCATGTGCTTTCTCTCTCTCTCCTCCCTCCCTCTCTCTCTCTGTCTCTCCCTTCAAACATGAGCCGGTTCCTGAGGTTCGGCCAGTGGACGGTTCGGCTCTGTGCCCGCAGCGTGTGGACCAGCCCCGGGTCAGAGAGGAGGGCAGTGGTGGACTTAGGAGGACGGTAAGAGACACTGTCCAAAAGTGTGTGGACACCCCTTTTCACTCAGCCTGCAGCTGCTTTAAGCTGCTCAAGTTGTTGACACTGATGTACACAACTTGTCCAGTCCCTGTAGAGAAGTACTGCCAAAAGAATAGGAGTCCCTGGAGATAAACAGACACGACCCCAATGTCACCGGGGGGGGGGGGGATCTATGGTTCTAATAGATGGGTCTAATGTTTTTGTCACTGCATGGAATCAAATCCCCACAGCTATGTTCCAGAATCCTATTCTCAGACTATAAAAGCAGGATGCACTCTGTTTTATTGCCCCCGATTTGAGGTAATAAATTAACTAATGCTCTTGTCACTGCATGCTTTCAAATCCTCACAGCAATATTCACACTTTATATAACCCTGATTTGGGAAGAAGCAGTAAAACAAGAGGCGTCCCAATACCTTTGTCCATGTAGTATATATACTGTGTGTATAGTGGATTTACCCCCCCAACACACACGCACACACACTGGATATCCTACATCTGAACTCATGTTCTAATTATTCTAATCACATTTTTGTTTTTCCCCTAGAAAACTCGAGATATCATCAGGGAAGTTCGCCAGATTTGCTGATGGATGCTCTGTTGTGCAGGTAAAATATTAGCAAATTTATCGAAAGTCATTTATTTTTAGTGGCATCAGAAATGAATGTGACATTTTTGCGAGGTGCAGTACACTGTAAACTGCTAGGGGGCAGTGCAGGCAACATTTGAAAGAAAGTCTTCATAACCAATTCATGACCAATTTACCCACATTTGTACATCTCTGGTCTGCCCTCTAGTGGAAGCCTCGGCATAGGCATGTACATGCACATTTTCACTCATGTCACAGCCAGTTGTCTACAAGAAGGCGTGACCGAACAGCAGTTATGTTTCGAGTTCAGCTGTTGGTCCGATAACAGTCTGGTCCAACAGCTCTTACTGGGGCAACAGTAAAGAAGACAACGTGGCAAGATCCCAGTTTTAGCCCTATAACGGTTGTTCTCACACTGAGCTCGGAGATGCATGATAACGATTCTCAGCTGGAGCTAAGAAAGCACAACAACACTGCTGCCACCTCACAGCACAGCAGGGCTTCCTTCTGGAGAAAACCTTGTGAATCATCAGCTGTAATGGAGGGCTCATTTTTGAGTTAAAGCTCTGCTCTTTTCTTGTTATTCTTATCTTCTGCACTTTCTCCTGGATCCTAATGTTTAGCTTGGAGAGACCTCGGTGATGGTCACAGCTGTCAGCAAGACGAAACCTTCACCATCTCACTTCATGCCCCTTGTGGTAAGTTCTGCCTCCGTTCTCAACCCGGCTTGAGTCTGTTGATGCGCAATAATGGACTGTTTTGCTCATTCAGAACTTGATCTCCTGTCCTGCAAACAGGTTGACTATCGGCAGAAAGCGGCTGCTGCTGGAAGAATCCCAACCAACTACCTGCGGAGAGAGATCGGCACAACTGACTTCGAGATCCTCACCAGCCGACTCATAGGTCAGAACAAGACTCCCATATTGTTATTGTTGTCCATCCGTCTGGTGGATGATTTTTATTTTTATGTCTCACTGCCGTATCTGTTTGCCTTTAGACCGTTCCATTAGACCACTGTTTCCTGCCGGTTACTTCTACGATACACAGGTACGGTTCTCTCCAGACGTGGGTATTTCAGGTCCAGCAAGTCAAAATCTGGGCAACAGCAAATCCTGGTGTGGATTTTGACTCGCTAGGCCTGAAATACGGTTATATTACCTCTGTGACTTTCATTCATTCATACAAACTCTTCTCGTTTTGTCCCAAAGGTTCTGTGCAACATATTAGCTGTTGATGGTGTCAATGACCCAGATGTGCTTGCAATCAATGGAGGTATGAAGGAAGGACACTGACACAGTACACTGCACTTTAATATCCAGCATGTTTTGTTGTATTCGTTTAATTCGAGGACGCCTTTAATAACCTGTATGTTGACTTGTCTTAGCATCTGCTGCACTTGCCCTCTCCGACATTCCTTGGAATGGACCCGTTGGTAAGTCTGCTCCTTAGCTGCGAAGACGTCTTTCGGCTTGTGTTGCGTGTTTATCAACTATCGACCCATCTCGGACAGATATGTAAATGAGTAGAGGTGTGGTCTGATTGGACACCCGGTATTTACATGTAAGTTGGATCATCTCCCGTGCAGGTGCAGTGCGCATTGGTCTTGTAGATGGAGAGTTTATTGTGAACCCGACACGGAAGGAGATGAACTCCAGTTCGCTGAACCTGGTGGTTACAGGAGCTCCTTCCAGCCAAGTGGGTGAGTGTGTCCTGACCACTTGCTAATAAGTGTCTTCGAGCCACATGAACTGGTGCCTTGAAAAGCTATGTAAATGACCCTCTTCGGTTTAAAATATTTATAACACGGAAAGCACACAGTGAACTCACTAATCTCACTCCAGACTGCTCATCGAAAATCATTATTCAGTATAAATCATTCAGTGTTTTCACTTATTCGGCCAAATAAGTGTTGAGAAGAACAGAACAGATTGGCTCACTTACTTTTTCTAGCCTGCATGATGGATGTTTACTCAATGTGCGTATTAAAATGCAACAGTAGTAGTAAAGCTGTTTGTATGTTGATAGTTTAGTGAGATTGTTTGTCTAGAATTGTGATTTAATAACAGCCAGACTAGATTTTATTAATAATCAATGCAGAAATCCAGGTTCTTCCCAGGGTTTCACTTACACTTTGAAAGGTATGATGTTGAAAAGGTGTTTTATCTGTTCCAGTCATGATGGAAGCTGCTGCAGAGAATGTGCTGCAACAGGACTTTTGTCACGCCGTGAAACTGGGAGTGAAACACGCCCAGCAGATCATCCTCGCCATCCAGCAGATGGCCAGGGAGCAGAAGGTGGTCAAGCGCACACCATCCAAACTCTTCATTGCGCCAGCAGAGATGGTGGAATATGCTAGAAAGTAAGGAATTTGTTGTAAATAGGGCTGAAAGACTTTGAGTAGTTGTTGGTGTTGATCGTTTAAAATATGTACGTTGTAAATTTACTGCGACGGCTGTACGCATTAGAGGTTTCTATGATGGAGAGATCTCCAGAATCTGCTGCAGCAAAGCAGCCCCAAACCATCACACTTCCACCACCGTGCTTCACAGCTGCTATGAGCCTCTTGTGCTCAAACATGTCTTCTGTTTCTGTGTCCATATAATTCAGCTTTGGATTCATCTGTTCAAAGCACATTGTTCCAGAAGTCCTGCTCTTTGTCCAGATGTTCTCTGGAAGTTTCTGTTTCTCGCACTCTTTTTAATAATCAAGAGCAAACCAAACCGAAAGCCTGAGGTTTAAGTAAGACAGACTCCTCCAAAGTCCTCTCTGACGATGGTCTAGTCATTTGCAGCTGATGTTCTGCATCTGATTCAGATTGTAGACATTTTATGGTGTACTGGTATGTTTTCAGTGTATTGCAATATTAAGTTATTGTTAAATATGTTAATATTGTAGAAACTAAAAGGAACTTCATGCTTACAGATTGGCCGCTGAAAAGGTTTATGCTGTCTTCACAGACTCCACACATGATAAGGTAAATTCCACACACATCTCCGTCCCGCTCCTGTTTCTGGCTGTCGGCTGTGTTTGAGTGCATGTCTGTGATTTCTCAGGTCTCCAGAGATGAGGCCATAAACAAAGTGCGCCTTGACACGGAGGAAAAAATGAAAGGTAGTGTGGTTCTTCCTTAAACCGTTGTTTTGTTTATTTAAGGCAGTTTCCTCAACGGTACTAAACCTGTCACTCGGTTCCCCAAACGTGCTGTACAGTCGTCTTCGTAACGTGTGCTGTTTTTACTGCTCTTTATAGAAACGTTTCCTCAGGCAGAACCTTACGAAGTCATTGAGTCTTTTGACGTGGTGTCTAAAGAGGTCTTCCGTAACCTAGTTCTTAATGAGTATAGAAGGTAAGATGCTTCACCTCATGTTTCTCCTCTCACTGTCCATCCTGTCAGCTCCTCTGATCATACAGGAGCTCTTTGTGGTTCTATAGTTCCAGACTGTAGTTCATCTGTTTCTCTGCAGACTTTATTCTCCTCCTTTCACCCTGATCTTCAATGATCAGGACCCCACAGGACCACCACAGAACAGCTATTATGTGGGTGGTGGGTCATTCTCAGCACTGCAGTCACACTGACATGGTGGTGGTGTGCTGGTACAAGTGGACCAGACACAGCAGTGCTGCCCTCAGTGTCACTGTCAGAGAAGCTGATAGAATGGACAGTGAGTGCAGTCATAATGTAATGGATCATCAGTGTACATCTGATCTTGTTGCGTTGTGTAAGGTGTGACGGAAGAGACCTGACATCCTTAAGAGACATTTCGTGTGAAGTGGACGTATTTAAGCCGCTGCACGGCTCCGCACTTTTTCAGAGGGGACAGACGCAGGTAAGATGGAGTGCGTGGCTTCAAATATGCAACTGATAATTATTCTTCTAATCAATCTACAATCTGTCATTGTACACCAATGTTTCAGTATCTGTCCTTCAAAAACCTGACTTTCTTTATATTGTGGGAAACTTTCACGATGGAGGGACCAATAGAAATGTTTCAAAATCTTACCTCCAAGTTTTTCCTTCTCCTGTAAAGGTGCTATCTTGGAGATACGGTATATCTTCTGTGTTGTATTTGCAGGTGCTTTGTGCTGTGACCTTCGACTCCATAGAGTCCAGTGTGAAACCGGACCTTATAACCACAGCTCTGAGGTAAAGCCGCCTGTTTGTAATTGCATTACAGTCAGGGACCGTTACAGACTACACCCCTTCAAAATAATGGTTTAGAGTGACATTGACAGGTTCATTTTTTCCATTTATTAAATTTGAAATTACACTTAATGTAAATACTGTATTAATAATAATATAGTAGTTGTTTGAGGATGTATACAGTGTTAAACACAGTAAATGAAAACACTTTCCTTTTTGAATGTAATTATACAGTTAGTTACACCCAGAACACTGCCGTCCTTCAGTGTAATGTTGATGGGTCGTTCTTTTGACCTGATTTATTGTCCTCTTTGATAGTGGGATCAAAGACAAGAACTTCATGCTTCACTATGAGGTGAGGACGGACACTTTTGGCTGAACATTAAAGATTTAGAGTCTTTATATTATAGCATTATGACCCGTTTCTCCCTCAGTTTCCTCCCTACGCAACCAACGAGATTGGGAAGATGGGTGGGATGAACAGGAGAGAGCTGGGTCATGGTGAGTACTGGTGGATTATATCCAGTTTGGTCGTGTCAGAAACTGCTCTGACGTCTGTGCCTCTGTGCGTTTAGGAGCGCTTGCAGAAAAAGCCTTGAGACCGGTCATTCCTAAAGACTTTCCCTTCACAATACGAGTGACCTCAGAGGTGCTGGAGTCCAACGGTGAGTCTTTTGGTGGAATCTAATGTGACGGTTGATGATGTTGATTGATTTTTTTTTTACTGATTCATATTTTAAAATGTTTTAATCGACTGATCAAAATGACGGAGAGTCATGGAAGCTTGTATTTACAGTTTCTTATGTAAAGTCTCATAATGCATTTCCATGTTTTGGTCCTTTGTGATGCTTCGTTCTCTAGGGTCCTCATCCATGGCGTCAGCATGTGGGGGCAGCCTGGCTCTAATGGACGCAGGTATGAGTTGAGGGGTCGCCACTGATCCCTCTACGGTCAGCAAACGTCAGATTTTCACACCAAACAGCTCTTTATTAGCTAACTTCATACAGCTGACGGAATTCCCACTGTTAACTGTACCGATATTTGATGGTCTGAGCTTTATTGAGGATCATATCCTGTAGTGACCATCACCTCACAGTTTAGATAAGAGTAACTGTGTGCACTCTGTTTTTCAGGGGTTCCCATCTATTCAGCAGTGGCTGGTGTTGCTGTTGGTCTGATATCCAAACCCAACCCTGAGAAGCTCTCGGACATTCAGGATTACAGATTATTAACTGACATTTTGGTAAATATTTGTCATTTAAAAGGTGGATTTTATTCCACAAGCAGTAAATTCATGTCTTATTATTCGTACATTGTTTTTTAATTGTAGGGAATTGAGGACTACAATGGAGACATGGACTTTAAAATGGCTGGAACAAATAGGGGTATCACAGCGTTACAGGTAACAAGGAGCATTTTGGGGGTCCTGTTGTATCTTGTGGTGGTGGTCGTGGGGTGGGGTGGGGGGGGGGGGTGTTCTCTGCTGGTCAGTCTTGATTTCTTTACATGCCGTGTGCTTTCCTGTCTCACAGGCTGATATTAAGATCCCAGGACTTCCTCTAAAGATCGTAATGGAAGCTATACAGCAGGCAACAGGTACTGAGAGCAGGATTGGTGCACAACATGCTGCTCTTTTTGTCATTTATCTTTTTTTTATATTCATTCTATTATTAATGTGTTTCGCTGCTTTCACCTTTGTTTCAGTGGCCAAGAGAGAAATTTTGGGTATTATGAATAAAACCATTTCTAAACCAAGAGCTTCCCGGAAGGAGAACGGCCCAGTTGTTGGTATGACAGACCTATTTTGGATGTTCGTTTCAGACTTTTTCATTTTCTAATCAGTTTCCTTCTAATTGTGAAAACTCCTTTGTCTCCACAGAGAACATTCGAGTACCTGTGTCAAGAAGAGCTCATTTTATCGGTCCTGGAGGACATAATCTCCGCAGGTTACAAGCTCGGTCAGGTGAGATTCAGCTTTGAACCACTGTTGTAGGTTGGGGCACCTCTATACACTCATTCAAAAGCCAGGCTGCACCCTGAAGGAATCATTCGACAGGAATGAGAATTTGGTGGGTAGGTTTGTCATCGTGAGACATGCGAATGATTCCAGTTTCACACTCTGCCATGAATGTGACATAAGCAAGGACGGGCCTTAACGCTGTACCTTTGTCACTATATAATGTCGTCCCATTGTGTGTGCTTTCCATTCTGACTGCTGTTATGTTGGGAGCATCCTTTGCAATTGAAGTTTACCACGTCAACATCGCCAAAGACTGCAATGGTGTTGTGCCGCACTTTCATGGAGTCAATCAGAATGGCAGCGGACGCTTTAGTCTTGGTGGAGACGTGTGTGGTGGCACCGCGGTCAGCACAGAGATCAACGGGTTTGTTGTCACGCGTCCAGAAAGCCTGGTGTCATTGTGTCAGATCAACTTTGGTCCTCATTACAGACACCTTTGACAGCTCAACGTTATATTAACGAGGTCCCGCAAAAGGTGGTCCTTCCTTTTCTGCAGAACTGAGTGAGAACATTCAAGCTGCATGGGATGGATCATCACAGGACACCATTAGGAACCTCTACAACTCCATGCAGAGATGTCTGGCATGTTGCGTTAAACCCGTCATCGTATAGAGTTAATATTGCAGTGTAGACATGTGTTGTGGAGTTGTTTAGAGTACCAACCCAGTGTTCTTACTACTGTCTTTATTTCTCAGGTGTAACGATAAGCCAAGTGGACGAGGAAACCTTCTCAGTTTTCGCTCCAACTCCCAGCGCTATGAATGAAGCCCAGGAGTTCATCTCTGAGATCTGCAAAGACGATGTACATTTCAGCTCCTGCTTTAATGCTTCAACACAGTGGTTCTTAGACGGGTCCTCGGGGAGCTGTGATGCTCTGGGAACCAGTTTGAGATTCACTGATTTATACGTTGAATATTTTCATGTGCATTTCGATACAAATATAATTATCTAAGTATGTCTCTTTCTTCTGCAGCAAGAGCAGCAACTTGAATTTGGTGCCATATACACAGCAACCATCATCGAGATAAGGTATAATCGTAAGACCATGTTGGGTTTTAGTTGTCTTTTAAGACAGTTGATGTAACTGAGGGTTGTTGTTCTTCTACAGGGACACTGGCGTCATGGTCAAGCTGTACCCCAACATGTCTCCAGTGCTTCTACACAACTCACAGCTGGATCATAAACGGGTATGTTTTACTCATCATAAGTAAATACAACAATAATACATTCAATGAATCAGTAAATAAAAAGACAAAAAATGCATGGATGCAACCCACTGGCACATCTTACACCACTTTACACCTAAGTGCATTCAGCTACCTTAGATTGCAACTATTGCTGACACAGGTGTGCAAATGCACACACACCTCTTATTGTCCCTGTAGAGAAGTACTGTCAATAGGCTGTGAAGCAGTGGAACTGTGTTCTCTGGAATGATGGAGCTCCATCAGTACTTTTTGGATGGGTTGGGGAGTTGGGGATGAGGTGGGCTGGTGATCATCCCACATCCTGACCTCACTAATGCTCGTCACTGAATGCTAGAAAATGTAATAGAAATCAAATCTGGACTATATATAAATAATCATTTACATTATTTTTTATAAATGCTTTGTTTTAACAGATCAAACATCCCACTGCTCTTGGACTAGAGGTTGGGCAGCAGATCCAGGTATACACTTTTTAAGTCATTTTAAGTTTTTAGTTTGTAAATTAAAATGCACACAGCAAGAAAGAGCTGATGGGGAATTAATCGTTCTATGTGTGAATGTAATGATTTGTGTAAGTAATTATAAAATTTGAGTAAAGGATCAATTTATTGGGGAAAACAATTGAAAGGAGGCTCTAGTTCCCTGTTGGGCCGTATGGCATCTTGTGGTACATTTACCCCTTAGATCATCATACCAGGTTCTGTATCTCTCAGCTTGTCCAAAAATGCATGTGTAAAGTGCATCCTTTAACAGCGTGTCATCGCGAATTGCACTTCATGATTGTAGGGGGAGCTCATGAGCACAAAACACCTATTCTCACCATGTTGCGTCCTAACAGATGTGTGTTACCTGCATCTTACAGGTGAAATATTTTGGACGTGACCCAACAGATGGCAGAATGAGGCTGTCTCGTAAAGTTCTCCAGTCTCTTGGAGCCACATTGGTGAAGACACTTAGTGAAAGGCAGAGTATCACTGTAGGAACAGCAAACGGACAGTCAGACAGCTCCTCCTGACCTGCATGGCCACTGAGGAGTGTTGGGAGCATGTTGAGTAACAGCAGTGGACTGCATTTCTTTGTTTTTTTGCACTCCAAGGCGTCCTTCGCTCACAAGTCAATATACAGATTGTATATCACAGCCTTCCCACATTACCTTGTTGTGATGTGTAAGTAGACTCATCCATTAAGGTCCAGGGGTATACAGTCATGGTCCTGGAGTGCTGGATTTGTGCACAGTTTGTTCATTTCCCTGCTCTGTCATACTAAACTGGGCAGTTAACAGGTGAGTTGAACCAGGTGTGCCTAAGCAGGAAAATTACAAAACTGTAGGAGTAATTAATATCTAAGTAATTAAGTACTATTGGCAGTACTATACTCAGCAACATACTAAGTCTGGCAGTGCAGTACCGGGATTGCCTGTCCATGCTACAGTCTTGTCAGAGCAGACATACTGCAGCATTAAGAACGTGTGATCTCATGTTTTTATGTATATTCCTGTAGTCCAGTGCCGTTACTTTGAATATGTTGGAGGAATTGGGGGGGGTAGTTGCTTTATGAAATTGTATTTTGTTTATATGCACTTTTTAACAAATAAAAAATGTTGAAAATGAGAGTTACTTTTGTGATCAACAATCGACCAATACCAGTACCTCTGGGCACAGCTTGGGAATGCCAGGTGGGTGGGACATTCCATTCCTGAAATTCCTCGTCAAAGAAGGCATTACCACCCACAGCGGACAGTGCAATGGCTGACCACAGGTGCTCAGTGATTGTAACTAGCGATGCCTGTTTAGAACTGTTGATGCTCATCAGGCTGGAAAAGGTTACAAAACCATCTCTAAGGAGCTTGGACTCCACCGATCCACAGTCAGACAGATTGTGTACAAATGGACCGTTATTACCCTCCCCAGGAGTGGTTCTACCAAAGAATGTTTAAAGAAGAATAAAGTTCATGTTCTGGAATGAAAGGTGGAAGGCCGGGAAGGCTCATGTTTTCGCTGCTCACAGATGTGTACAATCGGATTGTTTTCAATAAATAAAAGAACAAGTAATTTTCTCATTTATTGTCTGCAGAAATTAATGTGGAGCATGAAGAACACACATCTCCATCATTTGTACAGTAGCTGGACTTCATTTTATCACCCATAACATTAAAACCACTGATGTGAAGTGAATAACGTTGATTATGTGGTTCCAGTGGTTCCACTCAAGGTTGGGATCTCCATATTAGTAAATGAACAGTCAGTTCTGGAAGTTGGTGTGTTGGGACAACTGGGTCAGAACATTTCCAAAATATCAGGTAGGTTTTGTGGGGTGTTCCCGGCTTGCGAAGGTTAGTAACTACCAAGGGTGGACAACTGGTGTGTGTGTATATATAATTATTGAATTAAGTCAACCATAGTGGTAATAGTTGTATATAAAAGGTTTTTTAAACCTACTTAAAATATAAACATTATGAAAGAATCATCTACACAATATTTGACACGAGGTGGTTTTAATATTATGGCTCGACAATGTAATTTGTCCTGTAAGAGATATGAGGTTTATGCACTGAAAATGTAAATATAAGAGAAAAATCACAGTAAATTAAACTACATTTATTTGCTGTATAAATGTCAAATATGACTGAATATTACAGATCTTGGCACTAAACACATGGGCAACATCTCTGGACCGGATCTGGACCTTGTCCAACCCCTGATCTGGACCCTGTCCTGCCCCTGCCGCTTGCCGTAGCCCCTCTCGGGAGACCCCGCAGCGGAAAAGTGTTTTGATTGACGTTTTAAGGGAGAAAAGGGGGAGTTCGATTCAATTCACAGAACCGATTCTTTCAAACTGTCCGATTCATTGAGTCGAACGTCGGATTCAGAGATTCGTTCTCCTTCACTGGGAGTTTCATTATTGAACTTAAAACAAAACTACTGTTTCATTAAATGTTATTTAGATTTAGATCACATATAAATGATCTAACAAAAGAACAGCATGTAAATTAGTACATTAAATGTACTTGATGTGAATAAAATATAATACATAGTAGATATAAATGAAGTATATATATATTGTATTAAAAGTATGAATACAGTACTAAATAAAATTAAAGGCATTGTTTTGTTATATAGAATTTATTAAATTAAATATCTGCAGTTTTTAGATAACATTTATTCTTTAAAATATATGCAATGGGGGGTTTATATGCATACTGAATTTATTAAATTAAATACTTGTTAAACAATCATCATATCTAACCCGTTAATAACGCGGGTCTCGGTGTGAACCGACTCCTCCGAGTCAGGAATCGAATCCCACACCGAGTCAGGAGTCGACTCCCGCTCGAGTCTCCGTCACTAACACTAGCTCGGGTTACAAGATGGCGGCGCGTGTATGAGAGTGCGTCCGGACGGTTGTTGGAGTCGCGGCGCTGTGGCTGAGGGTCGGGGCTTCGGCGGGCTGCGGGGCTGCGGCGGCCGGGCGCTCGGAGCCGTTGGATCGGGCGGAAGTGCGTTGGGGGCTCGGGCGGGGATGGTGCGGCTGGGCGCAGCGGGTGAAGCTCGGCTCCGGGAATAAACAGGACAGAAAACAACAGCGAGGCGACCATGTCGGACACCAGGCGGCGCGTTAAAGTTTACACGCTGAACGAGGACCGGCAGTGGGACGACAGGGGGACTGGACACGTGTCCTCCACCTACGTGGAGCGGCTGAAGGGGATCTCGCTGCTGGTTCGGGCTGAATCCGACGGTAAGGCGCGGGGCAGCGCTTGCCCCGGATCCGCGCTGGAAGACGCTCCGGGTTTTCGCTCCCGCCGGCGTGCTGGAGGCGGAGTCCGCGGGTCGCAGCGGAGCCACTCCGCCGGCTGCAGCCAAAACCCGGAGCGGATTTCCCAGCCCGGGCCCAAAATCACAAAATCTCACACGTTCTCCCACCGATCTCACTATCCAATCCGTCTACACACCCACCAGGACTCCAACTCAAAACAGCAGCATCAGAACGCACCTAAATACCCAACAACCCGCCTGTTTAGGCCGGTTCGGATCCGCACTCCAAGAGTCCACCCCAGGATTGTGTTCCTCTGGACCCCCAGCTCCTTAACCATACTGACCACCCTGGAAGACAGACCCTTTAGACCCAGCAAAACCTGGGGGAGTGGGTGAGCAGCTGCTTAGGACCAATCCAGTATGACCAGTATGGGGTCAAGAGCAGCTTTTCAGCCACCTTGACCATCACTTAGACCAGATTGGATCTGCTGGCTAGTCCTGGGGTGGATTGACCACCCCTGAGTGTGGCCACCATGACCAGAATCAGTACTGGTCAAGATCTGGTTTACCAGTAAGTCTTCCATCCTAGAGTGTGTGTTCACATGGAAGACCACCACTTAAACTAGATTGGATCTGCTGAAAGCAAGATGTCTGGTCCTGGGCTGGATGATGACTTTCTGAATCTGGTTTGACCATCCCAGGGGGTGTTCACATGGAAGACCACCAGAAAGACCAGACAATACCATCTCAAACCAGTTGCCAGGTCTTGAGCTGGATTTTTCAGCAGGATAGTGTTTCATTCCACTCGTCTGAGTCCTCTGAATCACGTGATTCCAACCAGAAATGACTCCATAATTACTATAATGAGTTTAACGACCTGTGTTTAGTAGAAATTGTGAGCTTCGGTGTCTAAATCCAGGCAGGGGTAGATTACGTCTGAACAGCCAGCACACTCACGTACAGTTTCTTATTAACCTAGATTAGGTTCTAAGTGCAGAGTAAAGGCTGAACATGAGAGAAGATACCCCCTGGTTAGGCAGTCAGGTCGTCTAGAGTGTCGCCCTTAGGTTGTGTGACGTATGTTCTTCGTGTACGATGCTTTAAATCCCTGGCCTTGCTTGATGTTCATGTTTTGGAACGTGGAAGGGATGGGGTATCTAGGCTAGTTTTCAACACCAGGTACTATTCCAGGATCGAGTGCCACCTTTCATGTGTGGTGGTGATGGTGGTGGTAATCATCTAACCATTGATGAATCACTCTTTGTTAGACTTGTTGATCTATGATATGGTAGAGATGCTCGATATAGACTACACCAGTTTTAATTCGGTGTTGGGTTGCTTTACTGGTACGGTTGGTACCTATCTACTATGGTACTGTTCTAAACGTCTGGTGCTGATCAAAATTTCCATCAAAATCATCAGTTTTATCATGATGATACAAAAGTTGATGATCTAGATATCTCTTACAACCCCACATTCATGCTTTGAGGCAGTTACGTGCCGTTTTCTAGGCATTATAACTCCGGATCAGATCAGAATTACCCAGCTAAACGACCCTCATTTCCAAAGAAATTAAATCCCAGGTTATGCCAGTGCATGTTTACTGCTCTGTCCACTTGTTTAAATAATAAAGGACATTCAGGGGGGGTTTATTTGGATGATTGTCACGTGTTTCAAAGAACTTATTACAAATATCCTGGTAAATATAATTATTACAAATAAAACATTTGACAATTTTTGAGAGATAGTGTTTTTCAGTGTTTATAATAAAAAAATTTAGACGCAAGTTAACATTAAACAGACGCCTGTGCCGACGTACAGGCTGTGAAGTGGGGACTGATAGTCCGATCGCCGGGTTACAGTCAATCAAGGTAAAATCATCTGATTCCACTCAGCAGCCAGTCGTTTGGTCCATCTTGAGTGGATGCCAGTAGACCGTAGCTCAGTTTGACGTTTGTTGAACATGTCTTAAATTGATAGAAAATTGACCAGATTCCATTTCTGATCCTAATTTCTGGACGTTTTTATTTTTCTGTCTGAGTGAATGGATTATTTCTAAGCTTAAATGTTTACAAATATCCTTTATTATTTATCCTTTAATAATTTCACCTCACAGTCGAATGTGACCGGCTAGCTGTGGATCACGCAGTCCACACTGACGGATCCGTGCAAAGTTGTCATGGCTACAGGGACACGAAAGACATGGCTGTGCTCTAAATCACTCAACAAAAGGCCGTGGAGCCTTCCCCTCCTGAGTGACCCTTCCTGTCTGTTGTAACGCAAACGTATGTCTTTATTCTGGGTTTTATGAACGGCTGTAAATGTGTGCGTTTGTGTTTTTTAGGCTCACTTCTGCTGGAGTCCAAAATCAGCCCAAACACCGCATATCAAAAACAGCAGGTAAGTGACGGCCCACGGCTTTCGTTTTCTCATTGTCCCAATTTGTCCTGTAAGTTGGGTTGAAATGGTATGAAATCTTCATGGTGTTGTTGGAGAGTTATTGTTAATATTCTCTGTCCTGAAACGAATTCAAAAAGGAAAAATATATTAAAGAAGAATGAATTATCAGAGAAATCCAGCTCAGAAAACAGCTAAACTTCACTCATTTCCAACTGAATTAAATCCCAGTTTAATTCCACAGTGTGTGTTTACTGCTCTGCCGTTTTTGGCAAATAAAAGTGCATCGATCTACAAAAATATCCTTCTAACATCAAACTAAAGCGCTAAAGAATGGATGGACTCACTTATATGATTATTTTTTTTAAAATAAATGCACTCCATATGAGAACCCCCCCAATTTTCATACCATGGTATCCCGGTGTAATATTGTATCCCGAGAGTTTACAACCCACCCGTTTCTCTGTTTCCAGGATACCTTGATCGTTTGGTCCGAAGCAGAAAATTATGATCTTGCACTGAGTTTCCAGGAAAAGGCGGGTTGTGATGAAATCTGGGAGAAGATCTGTCAGGTAAATGACCTTTATTTATGTTTATTTATCCTGTATTTGTCCTTTTATTTATCCTGTATTTATCACTGTCCTTTAAGATGTTATTGTATAAAGACCAACCCTTTCATGTTCTAGCGTTTAGGGACGTCCTGAGCTGGCAGGACATGACTGAAGTGCCCTTGAGCAAGACTCTAAACTTAACTCCCCTGATGCCCACCGCTCTGGACACGTGTGCTCACTGCCCCCTAGTGTGTGCATTCACTAGAGTGTTTGGATGATTTAAAGGCAGAGGACAGATTCCCACGTGAAAGCGCAGTGATTCTGTGTGAACTTTGACCTTTTTTCGGAGGGTCTTTTAGGTGGGGTAAAGTAATTTAACCGCAGGTTGTCCGTGATGTTAGTCCTGTAAGAATGCACCGTTTCACCAGCCAGACTATTCTTCCTGTAAAACAAACTTAGGTTCTATTCTTCCTCTAATTCATATGAAAGCGTCCCCAATTCAGTCCCTTTGCCATGTTT
This sequence comes from Acestrorhynchus altus, assembly GCA_034509495.1. Taxonomy (NCBI): domain Eukaryota; kingdom Metazoa; phylum Chordata; class Actinopteri; order Characiformes; family Acestrorhynchidae; genus Acestrorhynchus; species Acestrorhynchus altus. The sequence continues at coordinate 1,603,967 of CM067525.1, forward strand.
TTGTCCCATTCAATCTGTGTCTCCTCTTCTTAGGTACAAGGGAAAGATCCATCCTTGGAGATCACTCAGGACCCCATCGATGAATCTGAGGAAGAACGTTTCGAGGAGATGCCAGAGACCAGCCACTTGGTGGAGCTGCCCGCCTGCGAGCTGGCTCGCCTGGAGGAGATAGCTGACCTGGTGACCTCTGTGCTCTCCTCGCCTATCCGGCGGGAAAAGCTGGCACTGGCGCTCATGAGCGAAGGCTACATCAAGAAGCTCCTGCAGCTCTTCAGGACGTGTGAAGACCTGGACAACCGGGAAGGCCTGCACCATCTTTATGAAATCGTGCGTGGCGTGCTCTTCCTCAACAAGGCCACCTTGTTTGAGGTCATGTTCTCCGACGACTGCATCATGGACGTTGTGGGCTGCCTGGAGTACGATCCAGCCCTGGTTCAGCCCAAGAGGCACCGGGAGTTCCTCACCAAGACGGCCAAATTCAAAGAGGTCATCCCCATCACAGACTCAGAACTTAGGCAGAAGATTCACCAGACATATCGGGTTCAGTACATCCAAGATATCATCTTGCCCACGCCGTCCGTCTTTGAAGAAAACTTCCTTTCCACGCTCACGTCGTTTATCTTTTTCAACAAAGTGGAAATAGTTAGTATGCTTCAGGTAAGTCCTGTCGGAGCCCATAATCTCACAACCGCACACACTAGTTATGCTCCAATCAGGCCCATAACGAAACATCTAACTCGTCAGGCAGCATCACGAGTCCAACCGGACCCTAAAAAAGGCCATTGACCCGTGCAAGACCCAACGCGTCCTGCAGCATCTCAAGTCCTCCAGCCAGTAACAGTGCTGCTAATCCACACGAGTTCTCATGACCGTTCCAGAGTCTCGGTCGAGAGCCTCGCAAAGGCCCTCAGCATCACGAGTCCAACTGTGCAGAGGTTGAAATGCAGATCCAACCCGGCCGATAACCCACACCAGTCCCCTTCACACGTCATCTGATTAATACTGAAGTTATATAACGAGAAAAATCTGTCCTTACTTAGTTCAGAAGCAACTTTTCATTAAAGGACTGTTTTTTTTTTTTTTTAGTCTTTAATATCTTTTATAATCCAGTCTGACCACCTGACCATTCAGCTCCAAGTGCCTTTAAACACTGCAGTCAAATACAGACCAGAGTTTGGTCTCCTCACAGTAGTGTCTCCTAAACCTCGTAAAAACACTTCTCTGGACAGTAGAGACCGTTACTCCAACAAATCTATAATACACTTTTGACTGATGAACTGAAGTGTGGCCTGGAAACCTCAATATGGTGTTTATATCCGATAGGTCCCGTTTGGTTTTGACAGAACTGGACACGGGAGCAGTATTTTATAAGTAAGGGTTGTAGAAAGTAGGCGTGGAATGAAATAACTCTTCTGTAGAGTGGTGAACGTTTGGAGCATGATCTCAGCCTCCTCCCGGTTCTGAACTCTCTTCAGAGCTGGTTTACAAACAAAGACCGGTTGTGTGTCAGTTATTTTAAGCCCGATTCAGTTTTGATCACAGCAGTGTGTGCTCTGGGCACCGTTAATGGACATTATTCATCACCCGGGGCAGTGAGGAGACCTCTCAAAGTAATAAAGCAGTTTACAGTGTAGAACTGTACACACTCATCTGCTTCAAAGTCGTCCCCGTGGGCTGCCCCTCGTCTCCCGGCGGTTCGGCGGGTCCTCTGTGGACCGAAATCTGCTCCCGGGTTGTTGTAGAAACATCGTAATTAAAGTTTGGTATTAAATTTTAAATCTGATGCTGAGCTACAGGAAGCCGGTGAAACGAACACAGCTGCGTGGCTGAACTTAGGAACACTGAAAGGGCCTGATGTTGCACATTGGAGGTGTTGAAATGACAAACACAGACATGTTAAGTTTGAGTTCTGCCTTCTTCACATCTGTCTGATTTCAAAAAGGAAACACATTCACCTAATCGTCCAAAACAGCAGATCTCCGTTTTACACACCCAGACAATATATTGAGCAACTTAAATATCTTCAAATAAAATTAAAATGCTTCAAAACTGTAAACGCGCTGTAAAATAGGGGCTCCGAGTGGCTCAGTGGTCTTTGATTTGATTTCTGGGTCGGACTCTGAGAGTGCAAGAACTGTCCATGCCTTCTCTGGGTGGGTAGATGGCACCATATCACACCATACCCATCGGGGGCATACTGATGGGGTAGAGTCCTAACGGGGTATATGTCAGTACCAAATCTCACATTATATAAACGGTTATTAAAAACAGGGATTTTAATAATCAGCTATAAAAACACAAATTCGAACTAGAATCACATCCGTTCAGTACTTCGCAATAAAGTGAATTAAATGTTTATAAAAGTGAGAGGGAGTCAGTTTCACTCTGTGTTCTTTCCTCTTGATCACCAGGAGGACGAGAAGTTCCTGACTGAAGTGTTCGCTCAGCTCACAGATGAAGCAACGGAGGACGGCAAAAGGAGAGAGCTGGTAAGACGGCTGTTGTGCCATCTTCGCTTCTGAAATCAGTGTCTTTTTGATCAGTGTCCCATTATTGATGATTTTTGAATGTTTGTTTTCAACAGGTCAACTTTTTCAAAGAGTTTTGTGCTTTTTCACAAACACTGCAGCCACAAAACAGGGATGCTTTTTTCAAAACGTTAGCAAATCTAGGAATTCTCCCTGCGTTGGAAATCATAATGGTGAGTCAACGTGAAGGTTCCTATTTATTAACTCATATTATTTATATTATTACTAACAGTACTAATTACCCTTTGGGTTCTTTAGAACTGAACATTTGTTCATGTTTTGAAAAGAGGAATAGTTTTGTTCAAGAACGTTATCATTGTCTTTAGGGTATGGACGACCTCCAGGTGAGAGCTGCAGCCACAGATATCTTTTCGTATTTGGTGGAGTTCAGTCCTTCAATGGTCCGAGAGTTTGTGATGCAGGAACCACAGCAGGCGGATGATGATGTGAGTATTAATAATATAGGAGAACATGCTGCGTAAAATCTTATGAAGAAGTGTCTGTAGGTTACTCTGATCCTGAGTTACGAAGCCTATAAAGCAGCCTGTAACTGCCCGCAAAGCGCGGATGTGGAGGTGTTGGAAGTGTTGGGTTGTCCTCTACAGTTTGGTGGTGTTTGTGGGTGTATTGGGGACTTGCGGATGCGTTTACCTTTGTGTTTGTGCTTTCAGGATGTTCTGCTTATAAACCTTGTGATTAAGCAAATGATCTGCGACTCGGACCCTGAGCTGGGCGGTGCAGTGCAGCTCATGGGGCTACTCCGGACCCTCATTGACCCTGAGAACATGTTGGCACCAACCAACGTGAGTTACCACCAACCGCACGTATCGCACATCTCTCTGCTATCTCTGCCCGAAGTGGAATGAGCAAATCCTCTGCTTCACTTGGTCCTCATGAAGCATGTCCTAGTAGAATCTTGCCCTTTGGAATGGACTCATCGAGTAGATAAGACTCTTATATTTGACACCATAGCAACTGAGCTTTTCCCTGCCTGTTTGGTGTGAGGACAGTCTTTAGGACATTTTATATTTCAGCGTCTGTGTCTATGACTGGACACGGTTTTTGTCTACAGCACCTATATTCCAGGCTACTGTCGTAAAACTAAGTTTGCGAAACCTGCTCTGAGTGTATGGAGGGACACGTTTCCTACGTATTAGAATTCGCTGTCTGCTCACAGTCTCGATCTCGCCTTGGAAAGGAATACGATGGAAGGGAATAATTTGACTGGCTCAAACGCACTGAAATTGCGATGTCCCGTTCATTTATTGATAATGTAATTATTGTAATTGGGATAATTGTAACTGTAATTAGTGCTGTTTTAGGTTTTCAGAATTTATTTTACTGGCATTTTGTCTTCATGTCAATATGGTGATGTAATGTTTTTACCACTGTCTTCCCCTGTACGTGGTGATAAATGGTGGTTGGTGTCTTTAAAGGTTAACCCTGTGTTTCCCATTTGTACTTTATTTCTCAAGAAAACGGAGAAGACCGAGTTCCTAAGCTTTTTCTACAAGTACTGCATGCATGTTCTCACTGCCCCCCTGCTGGCCAACACGGCAGAGGAGAGGAAGGGTGAGCTCTTAGTGTTGAATATAGATATATTTAATTTGGTTATTAAAACAATGTACTAAATTTGAATGTTCTGCCTCTGTAGATTTACCCGAGGAGTCTACAAAGGTCAATCCAGTGTGTCCAGGTAAACACGCTTCCCTTTTAATGCATCAGCTCCAGTATGACGTTATTTATCTGCTGTTTTAAAGTTTGCTAATAACCCTTTTTCTGCTACTTCCAGATAATTTCCAGACTGCTCAGCTCCTGGCGCTGATACTGGAGCTGCTGACCTTCTGTGTGGAGCACCACACTTACCACATAAAGAACTACATAATGAATAAAGACCTGCTGCGGAGAGTGCTGGTGCTGATGAACTCCAAGCACACCTTCCTGGCACTATGTGAGTGAAGAAGTGTGATGATTCGGTGAAACATCTTGGGGGTGTAGGTTTGTGGCCTTGCTGGAAATGTTGTAACTAACGTGGAACTGTTCTCTGTATGTCCCTGTAGGTGCCTTACGGTTCATGCGGAGAATAATAGGACTGAAGGATGAGTACTATAACCGCTACATCATTAAAGGGAACCTGTTTGAGCCAGTCATTAATGCTTTGTTGGACAATGGGACAAGATACAATCTTCTCAACTCAGCCATCATAGAACTGTTTGAATTTATCAAAGTGGTGAGAACTCAAATTTCTCAAAACTGGTCTTTCTCCGGGCATGTGCGCTCCCTGCCCCTAGTGTGTGTGTCACTGTTTGAATGGATTAAATGCGGAGGACAAATTCCCCAGTATGTACCACAGTGGGTCTACGTTTACGTTTTAGGATCAAAATGTGCTTCATTCAGTTAAATCTGATTAAACTCTGCAGCACTAAAACAATGCCACATTGCCAACCTCTAACCGAGCGTCTTTTGTCTGATTAGGAGGATATAAAGTCGCTTATTGCTCATATAGTCGACAACTTCTACAAAGCACTTGAATCCATCGAGTACGTTCAAACATTCAAAGGCCTGAAGGGCCGCTACGAGCAGGAGAAGGACAGGCAGAGCCGAGGTCTCAGCAGGTGAGCCAGGAAACAACTTTTCGGCGAATCTTCTGTTTGATCTTATTTTGAAATATTCGTGTTTATTTGACTTGACCGTACATTAAGCCTTATTCCCAACAATTATCCTAGACTTATTTCTTTAACAGTGAAATGTAATGCATTCACAGGTACCGTCGTGACGCACGCTCTCTGGAAGACGATGAAGAAATGTGGTTTAATGAAGACGAGGACGAAGACGAGACCGAAGCAGCGGCGGAAAAGAGAGTCGATGAGGAATTTCCAGAGACCTATGGAAAGTACATGGGGGCAAAAAAAGGTAACACCTTTTTTTTTTTTTTTTTTTGTCTTTCACCTACATGTAGATTTTTCCTCTCCTCTTTGAGAAGGCACTTCCACTCCTCCTCACACGCATCTCTTATCTCGTTGCAGTTAAAGAAAGTGAGGACAAGGAGAACCTTCCAAAGCGGACGCCAACTGCCAGCTTTAAGTTTACCTTCTCTCATTCTGCAGGGGCCGCCAACGGAAACAACAGCGCCAGCAGCAAACCAGCCTCATCTGCCTCTCCTGCCAGTCCCATCGGCTCCTCGGGCAAGACGGCGGCTGCACTGCCCTCAACCCCAGTGGTGAAGGTTGGTTTGACTCGATCAGATTGTACATCACAGTGGGTTTTCATACACAATCTTTGTCAAAATCATCAAAAATAGTTGCATCCAGAAGGAAGTGTGGGATTGCAGAGCTTTGGAGAAGAGACATGAAGGTAGGTCTGGTGATGCAACTGGCCATAGCATAGTATGAAGCTCTTGAGACTGCAGCAGTGTGTGGACGAGCGTCGTCCTGTTGGAACAGAGCACCGGAGTGTGTGTTCAGAAAAGGTAGAAACACTGGTTGCAGGACGTAACATAACATTGATGACCATGACGCCAGACCTTCTGGTCATGTGACGACAAACCATTGATCTTGGTGCTGACCATGGTACCTCCACACACTGTTGGTGAGCCCGAGGTCACTGAAGATGAAGGTCTGAATAATTCCATGACAGTCTGGCACAATGTCTTTGCAGTTGTGCATTGTAATCGGCCATAACAATAGTACCACCTAATATTAAGTAGGTAGACCTCAGATAACAGCTCTACCCATTCAAGGCATGGGCTCAATCTGGTACCAAGCCAGTAGGTACTGACCACTGCATCCCAGGAACGGCTCAGAAGACCTGCCTGGTGCCTGATTCTGATCCAGGTGTCCATCTGGATTCCAGCACAGATCTGTACTTCCTGCTCACGCACATTTGATTCCACTCACATGTTAATTGGCAGGTTCAGGAATCTGTTATTGACCGTTCATTTCCTGAAATCGTGTGTGTCTGTGTCCTGTATGGGCCTCTAACAGTTTTTCTCTTTTCAGACTGGGCTGGTTGGCCTTGTGGACTACCCGGACGACGAAGATGAAGACGATGAAGAAGAGGAAGATGATGAGGAGGAAATGTCTCCACGGAAACGACCCCGGCTGGGCTCGTAAAGCACAGATACAGTCCTCCACTCTGACGTCCCATGGTGCCACTGAGTCCCACTCTTATGGGCTTTAGGGACCCACCCCCACCCCTCCCACCCCGGCTCCACCTTTTTGTTCCCACACAAGAACCACCAGACTCTGGGCGGCAGAGGAGCGGACCTTTTGCCACAGTCACCTGAGCCCTCCCTGTTTTTCCCTTCCACCTCCTTTCTACATGATCCTGTTGTACCAGGTCGTACCAGCAGGGGTGCTGAACTTCATCACAACCACACTCTTCTCCCACCAGTGGGGCAGGGGGTCACTGAGAGCCAGTCAGCCTAGCAGGACTAGCCACTTAGTATTGGAAGCTTGATTGGCAGAGCCTACCGAGCCATGCATCTCTCTTTTCCTTTTTTTTTTTTTCTTCTTCTTCTTGATCCAGGATGGGTGCAGGGAGCGAGGCTGAACAGGGGGTGGAACATGAGATAGAAATGCAGACATGGGTCTAATGGGTCTAAAGAGTAGAACTCGTTATTGTATTTGACTTGGAGCTCAAGTTCAGATGTTTGGAATCTTGTATTCATGAGTTTATTACCAGTAGTGTACAGCTGTATCCCCCCCTCTTTTTAATTGTTTCTCCTTTCAGTGATGATCTATTTTTTTTTTTTTTTTATTATTATTCAAAAGAGGGGACGACTACTCCTGCCAGTGTACATTTTCTCTCCTCTTTTGGCACACAGCAAGGTGGGATGACAGTTGACCCCTTTTTAACCCAAATTCTTTCGTTCTTTGAAGAAAAGCAGAAGTTCTGTTGCTGATTTTAATAACGTGTATTAAACTGCAGTAAAGTCGTTTTGCAGCTGAACGGAGCATGTCTGAGGGTGTCTGTGTTGTGACTGAGTTTATTTTGTCATGAGAAGAATTTCCACGTCTGAAGTCCACGTTCCTCTTTCTGAGGAGTGCAGGCTCTCCTTGGCGAGTGGTTTCTTCACCAGATATGTCTGGTCACCAGCACACTGTATTCCTTAAGTGTTAATTACTGACAGTTACACAATTTGCCTGATAGACATTCCTGTCACTGTTTAGATCGGGGAGGATCTTCACGTGCTCCTGGAGAATGCCATTCCAGATGCTCCTGAAGACCGTGACTTTTGGTTAGGTCCATACTGGGTCGTATGAGGCAGGGATTGAAGCTGAAGTCTGCTGGATGGATCCGGAGCACGAACGGTCCTCCCCCGATTTGAATCAGTGTTGTCTGAAGTCCCAGTTTGAGTACCAGTTGAAAGTGTTCGAACCCCACCTGCATCAGTTTCAGGTTATTTACACTTGATTTCTTGAAGGTTTTGATTTTGTTTTGTCTTCATGACTTTTTGTACAAGTTCCTTTACTACCATTATCTCCACTCTAGAGCATTTGTATACATTTGATAAATGAAAAAAAAAAAGTTCAGATTAAATTTGAGCCTGGCATTAAACAAGTGGTCTAATTAATCTGGTTTTAAATGCTGTCTTTGCGCCTGAGATGAAGCTGCAACTGCAATTACCTGGAATAAAAGCATTTGTTTTATATGTTAATTGTATATTTATGTTAATTTTATATTAATCTGCGGTGGTTCTCTGATGCATGAACTTTTGAAAGATATGTTCTGCTGAAATGTATGCACTTGGCTGTTGCAGCATTTTTGGAGTTTCACTCTCGAAAAGAACCTTTTTTTTTTAATAGGTATTTTGCTCCAGCGTGGAACGGGTTCTGTTCTGGTTGTTCAACATAACTGTGAACCGTTTGGCGTATATCAACCAACAGAAATGGGTTCTGGAAACAGAAATGTTTGTTCGCAGCCGGAACCAAAGATTAGTAGGTTTAGATGAGTTGTGTGATGTCTCATCATTCATCTTCCATCAAAAGTTCCATCAAAAGATCCAAAGTGCTTTTTGGAGAAAAGCAAACACCTGCAACAGCAAAATGCCCACATGTAATCTATACGTGCTACCATCTTCTCACTTCCCTTTAGCCCCTCAGTTGACATATCCTCGGTTCCACTAAAAAGTGGAAAAAATTGACCCCATGATGTCCAAGACTGAAACGGTGTGGTCCCAGGTCCCAGGCTGTTGACGTTGTGTTAAGGGCAGTCATTTTAACAGTCCATGTGCATGTAGTCCTGCGTCTTGCTGCTGTTCTGACGCTAACCAGATGACTCGTGGAAGGTATCACTGCTCGCTAAATATCCACAATCGCAGTTGTCACTCCACACCTGTCAAGCAGTCCGTCGTCTGCAGTTCCTCTAAGTCTACCACTTCCTTCATGTTGCTGGAAGATGCCTCCAGATGATGCTCCTCCGTTCTGCTGCCCAGAACCCAACACTTAAGTCATCCATCTACCCAAATTACTTTCAAACTCTTCTTCAAGGCATACTTCACTTGCAAAGTCAGTTGTCAGTCAGGTAAAGCGACAACGCCTGCCCTTGGTTATGTCACAAGTGTGGCCAATCGTGGAACTTGAATCATTCATGTCTCACAATGTCAAACTTAACCACCAAGTTTCTTTCCTGACGGTTGATTCCTTCTCCATATTTTTTTTAAGGTGTATGTTGATGGTTTTTGGAAGGTCTCCATGCTCTGCTTTCATCTCAATTTTCATTCCCAGCTATAGGTATTTCTTCACTTGCCATCTACAGGCATAGGCAGAACACCGCCTTGAAACAAATGCTTACAAGTTTAACAGCAGTGCAATTCAACCCACCAGTGTTCTTTAATCTGTCTCTAGACCCTTGTCTTGTGGGCCTATGATCTTTCCATATGGCTCACAGTAGGCAGTATTTGTAAAGCATGCTATGTCAGAAGGCAGCCAGCTGCAGCAGAGATGTATGTTAGTTAAGGGCAAGGGTGTGTGAGGACCAATACGACCGGATGTCCTGCATATATCGCTGAGCTCTTGGTGTCCCTTGTATCACTATTAGGGGTGACTATCATATGCAATGGCACCCAGATCATCACACCAGCTACAGAGCAGAGCAAAGGCAGAATTGGAGCACTCACCACACGTTGTCAGATCCCAAACAGAACCTGGACTCATTCCAGTCCGTAGCAGTCCAGTCCACATTTCTTGTTCACGATGCCCTGGACAGTTGTGCCAGATAGTCCGTTTAACACCCTCTCAGGTCGGGTTTAACGCAACATGCCAGACGTCTCTGCATGGAGTTGTAGATGTTCCTAATGGTGTCCTGTGATGATCCATCCCAGGCAGCTTGAATCTTCTCACTCTTTTCTACCTCCAACGAGATGTTCACTGCACTGTTCCACTTCTTCTCAATCTATAAATCCCACCGCACACCCTGCAGGTATTATAGTCTATCCCAGCCATCTGATGGAGCCTGAAGGTACTTTCACATTAAACACATATGGTGACTAATTTTTGTCAAGTGAGCTTATCACGATTCATGTTGTGTACTGTGGAAAAGTCTTAGAGTGTAATGAGTGTTAGATTTTGTCCATATCACCCATCCATGGTGAAGGGGACTGGAGGGGTTAAGCGCCTGCAGCGGCTGCTGCTTAGTGATAGTGCTGGTTGGCATGGCAACATGTTCATGTCAGCAGTTCTCCCCAGTAAGGGCAGCTAGCGGTACAGTGGTGGGTGATGCTGCAGTAATTGCATGTCTGAGAGACTGCAGTGCTGATGTGTCGGGCAGTTTGAGGTGGAGCACAGCATAAATTTCGGGGGTTTGGAGGGTGCAACTATTCCATTCCTAGCAGCCACCTAGGATGCAATAGCAACCATCTACCAACAACATAGCTGTGCTGCCCCAGGTCATTTCTATGATGTTGTCAAATGTTTGCTAGCAGGTTACTATGGTGTCCCAGGTGGTTGCAATGGTCAAAAATCTCATGATCTTGTCCTTGTCCATTTTTCCTGCTTCCAGTTTTCCAACTTCAAAAGCTGACTGTGGTTTTAATGTTCCGGCTGGTTTGTGTGTATGTATTAAAGCATGGGTTCTTAATTCAGGCCTTTGAGTCTCTTTGGGCAACATGATGGCAGCCTGCCACACCCCAGTTGATCCTCTGTATATTTTAATCACCCTGGGGTTGGTGCTCAGTGGGAAGGGGACTGGATCATTTAAGTTTCATTAACAGCTCCACAGGACAGGCGACAGAGCTTCCGCTCATGTAGGTCATCCTGTTTATCAATCAAGACACAGTGTCTAGTCGGATTATGTGAGGTCATTACATGTGTAGGCACTGTGACACATGTCTCCAGGCTACATGTTGTATGTATATTATAACAGGTTATAATACTGGTTCATAGTGTAAGATGTATTTATATGCACACGCATGAAAATGCGTAGTTACCGTTTTGACCACCAGAGGCCGCTGTTTGGCGTGTTCAGAGCAGTTCACCAATCCTGGCAGCTCGAGACCTGCAAACAAAGGAAAACAGATCAGTGATGAAAATGAGGCTTTACCTTATTTTTGGTCACATTAAGATGATTTTTCTTATATTTCTAATCTGTAGTCTTATGTAAAACTGATTTGCTAACAAGGGTCGCCAACAATTAAAATCAAATTTTATTATTTTCATCTACAATCTACTTTCCCTGCCTTATATTACAAATACACTCATTATTACAGTTTAATTATTACAGTTTATTACAGTTTAAATATTAGTCTATTTATTACAGTTTAATTGTTAGTTTAGTTTATTTATTAGTTTATTTATTACAGTTTATTTAGTACAGTTTATTAGTTTATTTATAACAGTTTAATTATTAGTTTATTTATTACAGTTTAATTATTACAGTTTATTTATTAGTTCATTTATTAGTTTATTTATTACAGTTTTTTATTAGTTTATTTATTAGTGTATTTTTTACAGTTTATTTTTTGCAGTTTAATTATTGCAGTTTAATTATTAGTTCGTTTATTAGTTTATTTATTCGTTTATTTTTTACAGTTTATCTTTTGCAGTTTAATTATTGCAGTTTAATTATTGCAGTTTAATTATTAGTTCATTTATTAGTTTATTTTTTACAGTTTAATTATACCGTCTTAACGTCGTTAAAGCTCATTTTGAGACTCTTCGTTATAACTGCTGGTTGTTGAAGTAACTCGTTTTGGGAAGCTGATTGTAAACGAACCAATAAGCTCGCGCTGATTATGAATCTCGGCTTTTGCAGTCAGTGATTCAACTTCAGGAGTCGGTTCCTTTGAATCGCAGTTCGAAGGAATTGAATGATTTAACAGGTAATTGACTCCTAGGAGGAGTCAGCTGTTTAATGAGCATCTGAGCAGATCAGTTTTGTTCTCAATGTTTTAATTCAATAAGAGTTTATGTTTGAAAATGTTGTAAAACTGCATCAAAGAATATAAATGTAGGAGGAGGTGAGAGTTTCAACCCAACATCGTAATGTGTGTGGTTTCTGGTACCAATACAGCAGATCCTTCCTAACAATCACACTTTGGTGGGTACTGACCACTGGATAACCAGCAAACACCCCACAACACCTGCTTTAGAGTGGTTCTGACCCAGTCCGTTTTCCTGCTTCCAGCTGGTGGTTGGGGAACCAGCCTTGTAACTGGAAGGTTGTTGGTTTGATTCCCTGGACTGGAAGGACATGACTGAAGTGCCCTTGAGCAAGACACTGAACTCCTGCACGCAGAGGATAGGGCTGCCCACTCTTTGTGAGTTCAGTAGTGTGTGTGTGTGTGTGTGTTTGTAGGATCATGTTGAAAATGATCCTAATTATGAAATATGAAGTCGAAATAATGAAATTGACTGTCTCATACATATTACTTCAACATCTTATTACTACATTGTATAAAGTAATGTTTTGTTCATGTATTTTATTCTATTTAATTAAATTGTGTGAAAAAGTTTTATTATTATTTTAAATCTGTAATAACAATAATGTGCTTATAATTGCATTTGAAGGACATCATTATGCAAAATGAAGCCATAATAATGAAATCGAATTGTCATCAATATTTTTATATTACATAATTACATAAACAATTACATTCTATTACATAATGTTTTGTTTGTGTTTTTTATTTTAATTAATATAATTAATCACATTTTAAGTAAAGTTTTGTTGGTGTATTTTATTTTGTTAATTTGTTCATTAATATAATCATTATTTTGTTGGTGTATTTCAATAATTTTAAGAGTTGTATTTATTATTATATTAAATCTGTTCATGTGATCTTCAGGTAGAGGGGGATCAGTGAGTCGATTCCTCTGAGTTGTTGTAAGAACCGACTCACTGAATCGACTCTCTGGAGCGTCGCTGCTCAGGCGGAGGAGTCGAACCGCAGCTCCGCTTCTCTGGACACGCTGTGGCCGGTCTGTGGTCCGGGTCGTGGTTCGGGTCGTGGTTCGGGTCGGTGGAGCGGGCTCCGGGACGCCGGGGAGGATGGCCTGAAGGACGGAGGGGTTAAAGCGGAGGGAAACGTGTTTTTGAGGCGTTTCAGTGGAAACGACTCGTTTTCTCTCTAAAGGTCCAGTTCGGGATGTTCGGGACGATTCTGCGCGTCCCTGCTGTCTCGGTCCGACGTCTCCAGGGTTGAACGTTGAGGTGACGTTGAAAGCCGTCCGGACTGATAAGGAATCGAGGCAACGTGGTTTAACGCTCGTCTTTTTACATCAGAGTTGAGAGAAATGTGTGGGTTGAGCCGGTGGAGCTGATCTAACGGTCGTTTTCGCCATTAAACGACACTAACGGTCATGTTGTCGACGTTCGGGGCGGGTTTCTCCGGTTCTGTGGGACGTTTCGGGGGACAGACGTCGAGGAGACGTTGAGAGCGTGATGATGCGCCCTAACGGCTCTTTACCTCAGAGCGGGGAAAATCGCGCCGGTTAGCATTTGGAGCTAACCTCAACGTTTTATTCGATTAATGAAGGAATTATCGACGGTTTCCGACGTGTTTGGCTTTTTTAGGTGTGATATTAAACGATCACTATCCATAACTGAGTTGTGGGACGAAATGACGTCGAATCGAGTCGATTAATCGCGATTTTTTTTTATTCTGCTGTTTCTGAACGTTTCTGTGGAGAAAATGGAAAACGAGGTGTTCACACCTTTACTGGAGCAGTTTCTACTCACTCCTCTGGTGGCCTGGGTAAGATTTTCACCATCATGTTCACCATCACGTTCACCATCACGTTCACCACGGTTTATAGAAGTGGACATGGTTCGGTGGGTGATTATATGTGTGTGTTGCAGGTAAAGACTGTGGTCCAGCCAGCCTCCAATGATGGGAGCAAGCTGTCGGAGTATGTGGAATTAGTGGACGGAGCATACTTGAACGAGGTGATGCTTCAGATGTAAGTACCCGGTGTTATTCGTAAAGGAAGCCCTCGTCTCCCTGTTCTCCGTAGCAGGTTTGAGAAATGCTGTACTAACGTGTGAAATAGAGCCGTGCAGATGGGAAATCCGACCTTTCGTTTTTTTTAACGGGATCTTTGGACTGTACAGGGCTACAACTTTATTTCAACGAAGGTTCAGTATCTGCTGGACATGATAATCAGACACTGTATATGTAACATATACACTACCGTCAGTGTTGGTTCTGGAACTTATGAGCGGTGCTGTGCATGTGATGCTTCAAGCTGTTTGTCTCTCAGGTTCTGACTGTCTTTTAGGTGTCTTTGGTAAACTCCAGACATGCTGTCATTGTCTTTTACTGAGGAGTGGCTTCTGTCTGTCCACTCTACCGTACAGGCCTGATTGGTGGTGTTCTGCAGAAATGGTTGACATTCTGGAAGGTTCCCCTCTCTCCACACAGTAATGTTGGAGCTCTGTCGGAGTGACCATTGGGTTCTCGGTCACCTCCCTGACTAAGGCTCTCCTCCCACCATCACTCAGTTTGGCTGAGCGGACAGCTCTATGAAGAGTTCTGGTGGTTGAAGCGCTGTGAATATGTTCCGGATGCACTGAAGATATAAATGATGTTTATATCCAGATATAGATATAAATATTGATATTTCGATCAGCCCTGGTTTTGAACATTGAATACACTGTCACACTAAAGTCTCAATGATGTGTACAATGAATTCAGTGAATTGTACTGAAGCACATGGTCACAACCTACTTGTGAAAGCAGATCTGCTGCTGTACACAGCCAGGTTTAATCGTTTTAATGAATTTAAATTTCAGTTTAAGCACTTAATGCTCGGTGGTATTATGTGTCCTGTCCACATGGTTCACAGGATATATAGTCTCCCACCCCATTACACTCATTGTTGGACCTGATTTGAGCATGTTATTGGGCTCTATGTTAAGTGACATGGCTGCGGATTTATTTGTCGTCTGCTGTGCGGTACAGCTGAAGTCTTCCCGTGGTTACTGCAGATTTTAGGTAGTTCTGGCGCCGAGTTTGGGCAGCTGTTGGCACTCATCCTCTCAGCATGGATCTTAGACAGAAGGCACATTGTCCATGACTGAAGTGAAGCAAGTCTTTGTTAACTGGCAGACATGTTAACTGGTTAGTGTTTTTGGACGCTGGTAAATCTTTAGCGAGGCACACATGGAACTGATGACAGCTGTGATTCTCCTCTGGTTGATTGTGTGATATTTGCAAAGCCCTAATGTTTAAAGAAAGATTGCTCTACATGAATTTAGATTACCCTTTTTCTTTCTGCCAAGAGAGTTCACATTTCTAGGATGTTTCAGTGCCACTTACGGCTGATTTAAATGCAGCATAATTTAATTTGGACAGCAGAAACTGAAGGAACTTGTTGGCTTTACATCCATTAAAGCTTCAACTTCTGGCACGCTGTAGTCCGGTTCATAATCAATACTCCTAAAGGGCGTCCCTTGCCTTGTCGACAGAGTCAGTCATTATCCAGAAGAAATGCTGGAGGTGAATTGATCTGGCCGTTCCTCTTAACAAATTTGACTTTTATGGGTGCAGCTGGGAGTTTGCCCTGGAGCTGGCAGTCTGTTGGGGTTTTGCTGGGAAGCTGCAACTATCAGACAGCACTCTTGCCACGTGCGAGTGACTAATTTATGCACTCTATAAAATACTCATATCTTGGTGTGCTTAAGAGAAATGGTGATATACTTGTGGAAGCTAAGTGTTTTTTTCAGTCTTCAGAAAGCCTGTAGGTTAGCAGACACAAGCCGTCTTCACAGGAGAGAAGCACGCCTGGATTAGCCGACTAACGGTTTAGACCGTGCAGCACAGATGGTGGATGTGAACGCCCTGCCCCTCGGCAATAACTGCCCAGTCCCTCACTCTTTTGCCCCTTTGGTGACCACTGCTCCACAAAATCAGAAGCTCTCCACATTACATGCTGCTATGAGCACCACCTGAAGCTGCTGCTGCTGACAGACTCCAGGTTGTGCTTCTAAATTTGGACCACTGCCACGTTCCAGTCGGATGTGGTCATGTCAACACCAGGGTTCTGAATTTCACAGTCACTCATTTATTATACAATGAGTCCATCCTGATCGTATGAATGATTATACCGTTCCAAAATTGGTGGTCAGTAACTACTGTTACTGACCCATAACCCGACCCCCACTAGTCCAGTTCACACAGACTATTGCCACTTTATCCCAGCAGTAGTCCGGCTTTGGAGCCGATAAGATATCTCCTGAACGACAACAGTTTAATTACACTAATCCCCCGATTGGGCTGCGCTCTCTGGAGCTGCTTCGGTTCACACCCCGTGGTGCTTTATTGTGAACAGACAGGGTGATAATGGGATAGACCCACATCCGCAGAGACAGTGCTGTTCTGGCTTTCGTCCCCCTTTTTCTCACTTTCAGGTTTTTAGCAAACCGACACGTGCCTTCCATTGTCCTTTGTTGGGAGGGGGAGGCATTCTTTTCACTGGACGCTTGTCCAGATCCTTTATTCCGGGCAGATCAAAGGCGTCACTCTTGTCTGGAGATACAGACAGGTAGAAGAAGGCGCCACCCCCACCCCCAATCACCACTGCTGTTGCTGCTGTTTCTTGTGCTGTTATCTGCCAAGTCTGAAAATGATCATCCATTCCTGCTTCCCTGTTGCTCTCCCGGTCTACCTCTCTATCTCTCTTGATGGCCTACTTTCCTCTCGTATCTCCAGGATGGAAGAAACACCCCTTTGATTTTTCCAGCATGCATCTGTGTGATGATAAGGGGTTATTTTGCATGGAATCAGTGGAACGAGTTTAAGATTTTTGGCTGGTGGAACGGGGATTCTCTGAAGCTGGTCTCACAGGAAGCAGCCGTCATAACCTCGAAGGGGTGTTATTTTAACAAGGCCACACTGAGGGCTGTAGGAATTCTTCACGTCGGTGGTCATATACAGAGGCATTCTAGCCTTACAGTCATCTGAAATCCCCACACAGTAGGGCTTGTGCTTGAACGCATACTCAGAAATGCTTGAGGGTGAGGAGGATGGGTTCTCCTATGGAGCTTTGGTTCCTCCCAGGGTTTCTTACTCCCATTCTGAGGGAGTTTTTCCTCACCATTGCCCTCTGGCTTGCTCAAAATATGGTTTGTGCTGGTTTGTGACAAACGGCTTTGTTGTAAAAATGCTATATAAATAAACTTGTTGAAGATGTCGTCTTCAAGTATAGATTTAAGATCTATATGCACATAAATATATTTATGTGCAAATCTGCCAATGCATAGTTGTCTCAAGATCTCATCTTGAAGACATAGATACTACGCCGTGGTCGGTCTCATTTCCAGACCTGTCCCTGATTGAAAATGTGTGGATGCTATTGGACGCTCTATCAACACTCCACCCCTACCACACCATCTGCAGAACTGAGTGAGAACATATAAGCTACATGGGATGGATTATCACAGGACACCATTAGGAACCTCTACAACTCCATGCAGAGACGTCTGGCATGTTGCGTTAAACCTGACGCTGTACTGAGAGACACGACTTCTGTATGAGTAGCTCAATAAATATTGATCATATTGATCCTGATCACCTTTATCTCATTGCTTTTTAAACTGGCAGGTTCTACTGATTCATATGGTGGTGTTATTATTTCCCTTTGAAATAATTTTATGCTGGTAGGCTGTACACTCATCTCCTTTTTTCAGTAATGGGAGTGAGTGCATCGCTCTCCCTGATTGGTTGCTTTCATTATATCTTTTCTCTTTGGTCAGAAATTGCTGTCCTACTTGTCGGGTGACTAATGTGGGCCTGTTCGCCGTCTCGTCTGGACAGTACGCTTTAACTGCAGACGTTTTTCTCTGGATTTCTGACGGATGGAAGTTTCTCCGCTTCATCTGTAGCGGCCTGGCTTTCCTCTTCTGTCTCATGTGTCACTGGCATGTCTAGAACAGCTCTGAAATGGTTCCCCTTTCTGCTGGAAAGGCGGAAAGGCCACTTGTGCCGTGACTGTTAGTGTAATCCCGCCTCTGTCCTCCCCCTCCTCATCCTCGCCAGCTGAGAATGATGCAGCCTGTCAGAAGTAGGTTAGTCTGTGGCACAGCAGCGCCTGGGGCCGTGGCACGTTCTGCATCGACTATTGACTTCTGCATTCATCTGCCAATGTCTGAAGGACTACTTAATCGACGCAGCCCACCTCGCCTCTGTTTTCTGTCTCAGAAAAGCTCCGATTAGTGGGTTCATTCACAGTAATGCACAGAACTACAGTGGGTGTAAACGGGTTAACTGTGAGAGATCGGTTTGATGATAATTCTGTAATCTGAGCAGCTGCAGTTTGTGATTTTAGAGCGTTTTACTGTCAATAAACTGCATTAATATATAATTACATATTGTATATAATATTGGTAAATGCCTGTTTTGTAGATGCTGCTTTAATGAAGCTGAACCAAGCCCACTCTGGCCTTGCTGGATCCCATTTCTCCTTACCATTTTCAGACCAGCTAACCAGCACTTGGGCTGACAGGATTACAGCTCCCACCATGGTATTTAATTAAGGGTTTAAGCCCACCCCCCACTGAGCCCGTCTAAAAGGCCTCCCGGATAGGCATGCACTTTGAGGTCACGTGATGATGGGTGTATTCACACCATTCTTAAAAGGACCTTGTTCCTTGATTTGCAAGACTGAGGAGCAGTGTGTTATGGTCTGCACGTGGGACCAGCTACGGCCTCTGCAAAGGGAACCTTTAAGAGTGCGATAGAGCTTCCCTGCTGAAGGGTCATTATGAGTGATCGAGCTGAACGGGGGTCTTCATGAGCTGTTTTTTCACTTCTGTTATTATGGTGTGCGGTAATTTACGGTGCTTTATGAAGTAAACCATTGCTTTGTTAGTGAACGGATTAGAAAAGGATGTGAGTCACGTGATGTTATGAGTGACACAGTTGAACGGATGAGTTAGCCATTTCATCGTCTAGTGAGTAGTCTTGGAGGTCTGCGTGGAGTGTATGTGTGTATCTGGGACAGTTAAGGATGAGAGGAGAAATTCTGTCACGGTTCACTTGAAGTGCGCCCGATGTGTGTGGGTCTCCATAAGACGATTTCTACAAAAGATGAGAAATGCATGTGTGACTTATGGAGTTGTGATCATACAGGAGCACTCTGTAGTTCTATAATTACAGACTGTAGTTCATCCCTTTCTCTGCAGACTTTATTCTCCTCCTTTCACCCTGATCTTCAATGATCAGGACCCCACAGGACCACCACCAGAGCAGCTATGATGTGGGTGGTGGGTCATTCTCAGCACTGCAGTCACACTGACACTGACATGGTGGTGGTGTGTTAGTGTGTGTTGCTGGTACGAGTGGATCAGACACAGCAGTGCTGCTGGAGTGTCACTGCTGGACCAAGAACAGTCCACCAACCAGAAACGTCCAGCCGACAGCGTCCTGTGAGCACTGATAAAGGACTAGAGGAAGACCAACACAAACTGTGCAGAAACATACAAAGCCGAGCATTAAGTGGAGCCCTTTTAATGATTTTTAATGCTGTTTTAAATCAGCCTTAATGAGCTCCCATGTGCTCATTGATGTGCTGTTGCACATCTTACCTGTCATGTGCATCTGCACAAACGTCTTTCAACACCCTGCACTACATGGCACAGCAGCTGGATCAGACGATCCTGGGTGAGAAACGAGGTCAGCGGCTAACTAAACACAAGCCATCTGCCAGCGAAGAAGGTCAGCAAAGCAGTAGACGTGCTAATCTGTGCGTGCTTATAGGCCGTGCTGGTTTTCGATAAAAAGCACAGCGCTGAGCTGAACCAGGGGAACCCACACTTCTCTCTGTTCCTCTATAAATTTGCATTTCTTTCTCTACCCTTCCTTCCCTCCGTGTTGGAAAAAACAATCCTGTCCTGCAGGGTCAGAGCTTTAGAACTGAAATAAGGCCGGGATGGATTTGGTTATAATCAATGGCAGTTTTTCCTGTGGCTGTTTGTGGCGACACTCGCTTGGCCTTTATTGAGTTTAGGTGTTTTAAAGCACTTGGAGCTGAAAACAAATCTCTTTGAAGTTGGAGGATAATTAAACTAAAACAGTAGAAATCCCAGGGTTTTTTTCTGCTCCTGAAAAGTTGTTTGGGTTTGTTTTTTTTTCTGCACATATGTTACTTGTTACTTTTCACAGAAGCTAGTTTATCGTTGTGTTTGCAAGGGACACAAGGTGTCAGAGTATAGTGGTATTTATAAAGCCATATTATATATTCATAAAAATATCTCTTGCTCGTCAACATAGTTTGTTTTGCAGATTTCTTTTGAATTTGGTGTGACCACCTCGTACAACTTTCTTTTAGCTTTCGGTTTAGTCAGCTTGGAGTTTTAGCTCATTCCTCCTCCGTACAAAACAGCTGGGACAAACATAAGTCTTGCTTCATTGTCAGGTTGTCTTGGTCCAGATGCAGCAAAACAGGCCCAAACATGATCCTACCACCATCGTGTTTCACGGACGAAATAAGGTGTTTATGCTGAAATGCAATGTTGTCTTTCCCCCAAAACATAACTGTTCTAATTAACCCTAAATAGCTCTTTTGATCTCTTTTGTCCACAAAAATAAACTGCGGGTTTGTCCTTGTGATGTTTATCAAACTGCAGACGGGTGGCAGTGTTCTTTTTGGAGAGCAGCAGCTTACTCCTTGCAGCCCTGCCCTGCTCAGGGTTCTGATGGTGGACTCACAAACATCTGTCTGATTTGGTTTTCCTTATCTACTTTTAGGACTTGCTAACGACCTTTCCTCCTATAAAGTATCATAAATACACTTATTATTAATATAATAGTAAATATTTTAAGTAGTATGTCTACTGACGTGGTGAACTGCTGTTTGCTTCGATTTAGGATGTGTTGGACCATCTCAGTGACAGTTGTTTGACCTTAAATCTGAGATGGAGCATTTAGGAGCTCCTCCACCCAAGACTGTTAAGTCTTGTGCAAACTTACAGTGTAGCTGACGTCCTGTGTCTGTAATTGTCTGTAACTTGTGTTTTAATTTAGTTTCTAACCAGACAATTAACTGTCATTTTTGTTGTTCTTTCACAGAAATCCTAAAGCATCCACTCAGAGAGTCAACAAGAAGGTGAACAACGACTCGGTATTACGCATCCAGAACCTCTCCACCCTTATACGCCGAATCAAATCGTATTACCAGGTGAGTGAATGTCTTCGACCGGCTTGGTCTTACATTATTAAGCACGTTGGATCCCAGTGTGAAGTAAATAACACAGAGCAGTGTGAAACAGCATACCATCATATTTTACTGGGACCAAAAGCGTGTTCATCAAAAGATATTTAGGCTAAATTGGAAGCAGTGACACTCGTATGGAAACATAACCGTGTTCTGGTCCCTCGCGCTCATATGCCTGTGGCTGGTTTGATGTGGGAATGCTGCCTGCTTTCCAGATGGTCCCACACATTTTCTGTAGCAGTAAAGCCGTGCTCATGGACGCTGCAGATGCATTACGCAGAGCGTTCGAGCTCATAGATGTGGTTAATTCGGTGGGTTTATTCAATATCGGGAGCTGAGGGAGACTTTGAGGTTCGGATCATTGAATTTGTCAGTGTGTTTTTCCTTTAAGCAATGAAATGCGAACCCATTAAAGACTGATCTAATGAGATCGTGTCTCAGATCAATCTTGTTTAGAGCGTATCTTCAGGGGATTGGTGGTGAATGAATGGGGGCCAGCACATAGACCTCCGCTGTGAAAACGTACATATGTGTTTATGCTTTGTCATACCGAATATTAAGACCCCTACATCCCTATTCCTATTGTGTTGGTCGTTGGTGGTTAGCATTTTATCCTCCTTAATCTAAAACATGCACAGCCCTCCGCTACATCTGCATAAATGACGGAGGGGTTCTGGGCTGTCGGTGTCTTAATGCACTGACGGATCAGGAATTGTACGTGACACAGCTTGCACGCAGTGGAATGTGGGGGGAAAAAGAGGGGAAAGGAATGCCCAGTTATCGTGAGTTATAGCTTTCAGCTATTTTCACACCACAGAGCACAGTTGGTGTCCTTTATTCAGGAGGAATGATGGGTAAAAGGACAAGTAACACTTTAATCAAAAGATGCTCAAATTCATACAAATATCTTAATTCTGTTCATATTTACATCTCAAAAAGAGACGCGGTTTAGTGGCTTAGGATGTCCTTAAAAATAACTGACATGTGGGACTGTCTCCTATAAATACTGTCTGATTTGTAGGGGAATAAAAGTGCTTCATCCACAAAATCATCAGGAGGTTAAATAAGTAAGGAGCCTGTCCATTGAACCCCAGTTAGATGCTCTCCACACTCGATTAGGTGAGATGTGAGCGTACGAGGTGACTTCGATATGAAGTCTGCTAAGTCTGTCAGCAATTGGACATGAAATCACACACCAGCGGCTGTTCCAAAATGAAAGTCACTCTGGTAAATGTGAATTTTACCCAAAGTCAGTGAAGCAAGGGCTTTAATCTTCATTGTGCTCAGAAGTGGCTCGATAGAGGCAGAGGATTAAAGACGCCGAGTCAGCATAAACTCACTCGCAGCAGCGCAAACGCATTAATGAACTCTCCTCACCACTGAGGGATGCGACTGACTTCAAACCAACCCCTCCTTCCTCCCTGTTTTATCAGAGAGCTGTGGAATCTGCAGCAGGGAGGACAGATAAATCAGCCTGCGCTCCCTTCCCGTAATAACGCAGATTTCCGAAGCGGTTCTTAATGGACGAGGAAGGTTGTGGCCAGGAGCTCAGTCTAGACGCATGCCTGCTGAAACAATCAGACGCTCTGAGAGATTTTTTATGGATAAGCTGGCTGCCAACCAGGGGCTGAGGAAGAATGGACCTCTAGGAAAAAGAGTTTTTAATGAAACAACATGCAGCGATAAACGGCAGCGTCTGTGAAGGAACATTATATATATCAGATTACACACGGATGGGTTATCGGGGCTGTTTGGAAGGGGACAGGTTGTTCAACAGGGCTTTTAGGTAAAGCCAGCAGTAGGTGGATGTAATGCCCTTTCTTTGTCCTTGATATAGTCCAGAGACTGCGTTCCTACGTCATAGGCTAATCAGTCCAGTGAGAACCAGAGGTAATCATTACACAGCAGGACATTGGCCGTGTCCTCCACTCGCGCACGGACGTACTTCTATGTAGACAAAATATTAGGATTGTTGGAATTTATTAAAACGCATCAGTGAAACAATAACGTGGCCTTATTTACATAGTTATCCTTGAAAAGACCATTATTTTTTAATATTTAACCAGTAAAATTAATGCAAATTAGTCCAAAACCAACACTGAGAGAATGCAATCGGCTGATTGGTTGTTGCTGCACATAAACTGGCTGTCATACGACCTTTCATGTGACTCGTATTTAATGCCTTTGCCACTAAATATGAGCTCTCGACTGCCCCTCTTTGAGATGTCACAGATGTTAATTGGATTAGGAGTCTTGTCTTTTTAAAAGTCTTCTGCATCTTGAATGAAGAAAGACCCTCCAACCCAAACCACACTGACTGTGCTTATTTTAAAAGTGACGCACTTTAACAGCCATTAACGTACAGCTCAAAGCCCCATATTTTCATACAGACTCGTGGGCTGTTTTTGACCGCGGGTTAAACAGTGCTCCGTTCTCGACCAGGCCCTCGGGCTTTCAGCTCTAAATACATGTGACTTTTTTCAGGCTGTATTTTTTTGAAGCAGTCACACAGACGTAGGTGATGTTTTTAACCCCGCACCCTCCTCTGCCCTTATGAAAAAGTAACTTTATTCCCACCTCTGTGAGCCTCAGTCTGTCCTGGCCTTTGAAAACACAGTTTGTTTTGGGAGCTCAGGGTTGAAGTAACATAGCTGGCCGACAAACACAAAGACTGCCTGTTAGACGTCCACACTGGAGAGCAGAGGGAATGTTTGTTTTTGGTTATTTTCCCTCTTTTCCGTCTCGAAGGCATCAGGGAATAAGGGAACAGCAGCGGTGGAAGCAGGATATCAGTATTGGTAAATGTTTCAATTTAGCATATTAGTTTCATATGAAGTGTTACGATTTCAGCAGTGATGTGATGAATCGTTAATTAGGCTGGTTTAATAAGCCGACATGCTTCTGGCAGTGCACCAGTCGCAGGAGAGAGGATAAAGTGGTCGAAGTACTTTTTATATAAAACCTAATGCACATTTTTAATTCATATTACACGTAATAAACTGTTATCACTTCCAGTTTTATTATAACGGAGGAATCATCTATCATCATTTTGACATTCAGTTCAATTCCATCAAGAATCATAGAAATGATCAGTTTATCGCTGCACATACTGTAGATGTTAGGTTTTGATTTCAAAATGATCCGATATAAAGCAGAATTCCTGGTTTCATCAATTGTAGCAAGGCCTCCTGATGCAGCAAAGCATCCTTAAACCATCAACTACCGCCACCATGCTTCACAGGTAGAATGAAGTACTTTGAAATGCAGTCCCTGGTCCCTGTTTGTTGAAAGGCTCCAGAACTAAGATGTTTAAGTTCCCATTAGATCCCATTCTTGCCATGGAATTCCACTCCTCTCAGCTCCGTCGGGTTCTATAGATGCTGGGATTTAGATGTTGTTCTCAGGTCATCCATCATTTCCCAGATAACTTGGTCTTGGAGAGACTCCTGGGGAGATTCTGCATTAATCAGTGTGGCTCTGGTTGTCGTTAGGTGGAGGCACCGGTTCTCAGAAAATGCCTTTTCCAGACTGATATCTATACAGTGGGTTCACTTAACCGGACAACCTCTATGTGCTGCCGGGTTCAATGAGATGGTCAGAATCAAGGATGGCCTTTAACTGAAGCATTAGCACTGATTATTGATCAGTCGGACAAATTTACATCTCGGTTTCACGCCAGACTCTGTCACATTACAATCCACTGTAAAAGCAGACAGTATTAACGTGGAACCTCAGGAATTTAAACGGGGCAGACATTTTTAACCCCATCTGATCCGCTTACGTTTGAGATTCAGAGATTCGGAATAGCACTGAGATCATTGATAAGGGTTGGAGAGGAGACCTGAGGGAGACCCATGCGGGTAGGAAGGATTGTGAGCTTCCTTCCTTCCTTGTGGTTTTGATGCTGTGTTGACTGGAGTGTACTGGAGTGTACTGGAATGTACTGGAGTTTATTAGGACATGTGCTTTATGTGTGATGGCTGCTTTGTGTTGAACAGCTGGAGGCAAAGTTCCCTTTCATATACAGTCCTATATATGATCTGTCAGAGCGTCACATTAGCTGGTTCTCTCCGAGGAATGTGGACTGGACTGGTAAACAAAGCTCTGTGCTGTGGTCTATATGATAGCAAGTCTGATGCTTGTTTAGATGTGTGTGTGTGTGTGTGTGTGTGTGTGTGTGTGTGTGTGTGTGTGTGTGTGTGTGTGTTGTGTGTGTGTGTGTGTGTGTGTGTGTGTGTGTGTGTGTGTGTGTGTTTTCAGCTGTTTTGTACAGAACCATTTACACTGGGTTTTCCACCAATGTGAAGAACATTTAGAGCCATTTTGGTTTCTTTCTGTTATTGTTCCACACTGGTGCTGAATTCTTTCTGTCTGTCTGTCTGTCTCTCTCTCTCTCTCTCTCTCTCTCTCTCTCTCTCTCTCTCTCTCTCTCTAACATCAGATTTAAAAAGTGTAGAAAAGGAGAACCAAATCAAACAAATGAGACAAAAATATATCACTTATTAAAAATTACATTTATTTATTGAAGAAATCATTAAATGTGACATTGCTGTGAGTGGCAAAAGTATGTGATCCTTGTTTGTGGAAGTGCATCATGACATTTGAGATTTCTGAGGAGCTCAGATGAAGAGCTGTTGATGCTCATCAGGCTGGAGAAGGTTACAGAACCATCTCTAAAGAGTTTGCACTCCACCGATCCACAGTCAGATAGATTGTGTACAAATGGAGGAGATTCAGGACCATTATTACCCTCCCCAGGAGTTCTCCACCAACAAAGATCACACCAAGAGCAAGGTGTGGAACAGTCCATGAGCTCACAAAGGAACCCAGGGGAACTTTGGGGAACCACCATCAGGAGAACATGGAACGATTTGGTGCCGCTGGGCCAGGACGGAATACCTTCATAGATGGAACAATGAATCTACGAGCTGAAACTCAAGAGAACATGGATCATGTACCAAGACAATGACCCTAAACTCATGAGCCATTTAACCCAAGAATGGTTTAAGAAGAACAATGTTCTCATGGATATCGGTTGGGTAATTGTTTGGAATGGCCCAGTCCTGACGTTAATCCAATAAAACCATTGCATGAGAGAAACCCACCAACATCTCAGCACACCATTGTGGCACTGTTTTGATTTTAGATTTGTACATAAATTGAATCTGTTCTTTAAATTGAATAAAAATGTCACAACGAATGGACCAATAGGATGTTAAGGTTACTCCAAATAATTGCCTTCTTGGTTTCTGCATGACAGCAGTGAAAGGGTGACAAAGAACACTGCTTAGGTGGTCTCTAGTTTATAAACAGCTAATGGGATCAGATTTGAACACCAGCAGTCATTTGGTTTTGAAAAGCGCTGGTCACAAACGTCCCACTATTGTCCTGCTCATTGTCTTCTGCTCTTCATTGTGAAGGCGAACCTCACATCAGCTTTTATCTACTATTGTGTTCTCCTGCCCCTCCTTTTCCGTCTCCCACCTCGCCGTGTCTCCTCATGCTTTATTAGGCAGCACTTAAACCTCTGACTCAATCTCAGCAGCATCCGCAGAACATCTCTTCACAGCATCTATTTGAGAAGCACAGAGAAAGAGGTGGGCAGATCACGTCCAGCAAGTCAAAATCCGCCCCAGGATCTTGTTTTCGACTGGCTAGGCTGCTCATCCTGGGGCAGATTTTTACTCTCAGGGCAAATGTGGAAAATGTTCATGTTAGGTTTGGTTCTTTGTAGATTAATAACGGCCCTGAGTTCATTAAGGCATTATTAAGCTTTGACTGCAGACACAGAGTGAGAACAGAAGGGAGGATGAGGGCAGCATGCGCACACACACACACACACACACACACACACCCAAAATCTGCAAGGGGTGAATCAACCCACTGGCGTTGCCATGGCAACCGTGGTGTCTGCAGAATGGGCGTGATTCAGGTCGTTAGTGTTCTTAAAGCATGCAGAGCAGCCGCCGTTTCCAGCGCCTCTGCCGGACAATCGCGTTCCTTGTTTTAAACCCCCCCCCCACAGACGGAACCAGGACCGAAGGGGAAATGAACTGTTCTGTCAGTCCATTCACACACACACACACACACACACACACACACACACACACACACACACTCACAGCAGCAGCTTAAGAGCTGCAGCTGCATTTAGTGCCTCCTCCCTTCTCCGTGCCCCTGCCACTTCCCTGCAACTGCCAAATGGGCTTTAAACAGCACTTACCACATAGACAGCATGTAATAGACATCCATCAACAGTTTGGCTCAAAAATCTATGCCCACAAGCTTCTTTCCTGCCTCTTAATTCACCCTCTAGCCTTGTCCAGATGATAACATCTGGATCACAATGAGTCTGGATCATAATGGGCTTCCACTGTTGGTCTGAAATAGGAGCCAGCGCTCAAGGTCATCAGTAGCAATCAGCCTTCTTTGTGTGAGCCAAAAAAACGAAGACAGAACACTGTTCTTTTCTGTGGAAACACACGCCGAAGCACAAGTTACTGCTGACCGTTCGGTGATATCAGATTTAAGAGCAGAGCAGAAAACAGAAGGGAAGCCCCCTAAAGATAAGTGGCTACTGTTTGTGGAAGCCTGCAGGCAACTTCCCGACGTTCTGCTGTTGTATCACGATGTCTCTAGTCACAACTATAAGATCTGAACTGTTCCTTTTCCAGTTCTCGGAACAAACATCCAGGCAAAACTGACCGTGCGACAAGCCCCGTCCTCTCCTATGGGACTACTAATTAATATTTAAAAAAATGAAAGGTGCTGGACCTCTGGTTGCTCTCATGTGGCTCATTCTGTTTCATAAGACAGAACAGTACAAAACCACACAGACAAGACAAAAGAACAGGACAAAACCACACACACAAGACAAAAGCTGTGAGGTGTGAAGCCAGAGGTGTGAAGGAAATCCCCCCAGAACACATTACAGGTGGTAGTTTTATCACCTCCAAACTCTTGTTCCCTCCCTCACTTCTGTTTTTGTATATCCAGAGCGTGACGCACATGTTGCTCACACACTTGGCACTGTTCATGGATGCTCTACCTCGCTCTCCAGCTGCTTGATGTGCCCGTGGCACTTGTAAGCACTCGTACAAACATGTAGGCAGTATTTTTATGACTTTTTCCGAGAGTCAGAGACGAATAGAAGACTACGGCGAACGGCGTTATTGTCTGTCTGTCAGTCAGTCTGAGGGTTTATGAGCTTTGTTCTGTAAACACATGAGCATGAGATGTTGTGTGAGTGTGTGTGTGGTGGCAGTGATGGGGGCGGGACCAAGAGTGTCTGTATAGCTGCGAGCAGTGACAGGTGTGTGTGTGTGTGGTTTATGGGTTCTTTTGTGTTCGGTTTAAACCACTAATTCAGTGCCACAGTTGCTGTTACTCACACAGATGCACTCGTTCACAGTCGAGGAGGAGACAATAACAGGATGGTAACATTAGATTAACGCTCGTCACATGCGTATTCGTGTTCGGTACAATTAGCAGTGAAAAGGTTTGATGATTATGAATATAAAATAGAAGCCTTTGCTTGATACAAACCTCTCTCGAGGTTACTGTGCAGCACTCAAACTACAAACGGATGGATTATACAACCATTTACGACTTCTCAGCATATTCTTTAGGTGGAAACGGAGCAAAATCAGGTTCACGAACCGGAACCTGTTCCACATCGGTGGAAAAGCACCCACTGTGGTTCAGTACGGGTTCAGTGCAGCGAGGAAAAGAAAGAAATAACAAACGCTATGCTATATGTCCAAATGTTTGACACCCCTTCAGTTGAATACATTCAGCTCCTTCAGCACTGCAGTCACACTGACGTGGTGGTGTGTTAGTGTGTGTTGCGCTGGTACGAGTGCATCGGGCGTAGCAGTGCTGTTGGATTGAAAGGAGGTATACGGTGTTCAAACACTGTATACACACATTGTATACAAGCCTGGTTTTCTAATAACAGCCCTGACAGTCTTCTATCCTGTCTTTGGTCGTGTCTTTCAGATAAGTCACACTTGAGCCCTGATATCCACCCCTATTTTCAGTTGTGTCCTTTATGCTCTGCTGATGAGAAGGTATCTGACTCACAACAAGAACCCAGCCAGCAGCAGAGCTCTGCTCCGTGACTCAGGCCTTGCTGTCTTAGTTCCTTATTAGTCGGACGGCGTCAGAAATCCGAGCTGTTGTATTTGATCCGAAACTGGTAATAGCTGGAATCTCTCAAAACAGTCATCACAGGGTGACAGGGTAAATAACCATGTTTGAGCACCGTATAAACGCCATGATACGAAGAACATCTATGACCTCCTAGCTCGGGGTTCAGTCTGTAGAAGTTCTAGATTCCTCTGCTGCTGAAGGGCGGTCCCCGGGCCGTGGAAGAGCAGTGAAATAAGACAGCTCACTGAGAGACAGCTGATGGAAGATGAAAGCTCTGATGTCTGAGCCTTTCTTTGCTTACCTTAGCTCGTTTCACCCTGTGGAGATGAATTTTCAGTCACATGGCTCAGACGGAGGGATTATATTGGTCCTGGCCGACAGGATTATATGAAGCAATCTGGAGGGTTTTATTCTGTCAGTGCAGAAGATTTTAGGGTTTTTAATCTGAAATTGTGATAAAATACAAGCACAGTGTTGTCAGACATCAAAGTTATCAATTATGCATTTATTAATTTATTACATTGGCATCATAAAGTGCTGATGGTATGAATCCAGATGAAAGCAGTGATTATGACAGACATTCATACACATTTCAAGACATGCTGTGAGTGCATTCTGTTTGTGTGCGGTTCTACGTGTTCTAGTTTTCGGCTGAGGATCAAACCCTCATGATTTGTTGCTCTTTGAAACTCTCTTCAGTTTTTTGTTGCTGTCAAAACAGAAAGGTAACTTTGTAAGATAAGGAAAGTCATTCTTAACTAGATATGTAGCTCATAATGACTAAATGCTCACCCGGAGCGTTTTCGAGTTGAAATGCAGTAATTCTGAGTTATTTGTGACGATTAGATTGACGAGGATGTTTATAACGAGTTAAATAAACTAAAAATCAACCCCAATGTCCTATTTATTTATGAATGTCTCAGTTTTGTCCCATCTCAGGACTTTTATTCTGAAATTTGAACACTGTGAGCTTTCTTATATTCATTTATAACCCAGGATGTGACCAATCTGTATACACTCGTCATAAAACAGACTCAGTTTCATTCAGACTCAAGCGACTGTCATGGGATCAGTCTTCATCTTCCCACTTTTGTCTTGGTGGAGACGACGGGTTAAAGTGTGTGTGGTGGTCGATCAATAAATATTCATCACATCAGTCTAATGTTTGTATCTTCCTGCAATCCTGCACTTCCTGTGTTAGTGCACTGGTGCCCAACCCCCGGGCCACGGACCGGTACCGCGTTCGCCGGTGATAAAGAGGTTGGGGACCACTGTGTTAGTGGACCGCACTAAACTCATTTATCAGAGAACAGAAAAATCTGCTTCCACACACACTAAGGAGGCGCTAAGGCAGTTGGGATTGATTACCGGTTGCAGAATCAATGTCAACTGAATAAGTGCTGACTGTGACCGCTGGTGTTATATACTGCTGTGAAAAGCAGAAGACCTGAGCAACTAAATAACAACGCTGTACGTTTCTCTCTCTCTTTCTAGGAGACCCTTCAGCAGCTGGTGATGATGCCTCTGCCCAATGTGCTGGTGCTCGGCAGGACCCCACTTACTGGTAGGTGTCCCATATAAGCTGACACGAAATGCTGGGTTCGTCCCAGCCCCCAGGGTTGGCTCTACCTGCTTACGCTGCATTTACAGAATCACACAGAAGGCTTTGAATGTGCTCTTTCTGGACCCTGGTAGGCTGAGAACGTTTGCGAATACAACATCGTTTACATCATTTCCAGCTCTTACTTGCTTTCCCTTTTGAATTATAGCCTCCACCCATTAGCCCCCAGAGAGGGTGGAGGTCAACACGTGCTTCCTCCATGTTCCGTGGGCCCGATCTCCACATCATTTTTGTTCAGGACATTTGAAGCACCGGTACCATTTCGAACGATGGCAGAACTGAGGTTCTACCTTTTCTGAACACACACTCAGGTGCTCTGTTCCAACAAGACATCGCTCTGAGACGTGTGTGTGTGTCAAAGAGATTCAACAAACATATTTCCAATGGAACGTAATGGGAGGACTGTTCACCAGCTCAACAACCAGTACCGTAATGTACATTAACCTGTGTAGGCCGTGACATGTGACTGCAGTCAAGACGAGCCAGTGTCTGTCTCATGTGACCTTTGCCACAGTGGCTTTCCAGAACTGTGGCGCTCCATCTGAAAGTGGTTGGCCATGTGGACTTTATTACGCAGCTATTAGAGCTCTGTGGGGGGAAGGGAGCATTATCAACTGGGTGGGACTCTCCCAGCACTCAGAGGAGTGAGCTACTGACGAAAACTCATAGTCTCACACTTTTAATCGCTCGATTTCACTCTTGCATGCTCACCTCTGTGTCATCTTTGCTCTCTCTCTCTCTCTCTCTCTCTCTCTCTCTCTCTCTCTCATGCACCCAGTCTCCCCCATCCACAATGGGGAAGCAACTGTCCTTGCCTGGTCATCATCTTGCTGTGTTGTCCTCCCTTTGGTTCGGTGCACTTACTCACACTCCAGACCTCACTGACTCACTCTGTGTCTGACAGGTGTCCTGTTTGCTTGTTTTTAGAGCAACACCAACAACTGGACTCAGCTAGAAGTGCCGAGTCATGACAGGTGCACTTTAGCTGTAGCGTCAGCCAGAAGGAAGCACGGCTCACCACTATGGTAGCTGCAGAACGGTGTGTTGAACAGATCTGCTCATTGGGTTTGTGGAGAAAGCAGAGAGGGAGAACAGAAACGGTGCTAGACAATTTTAACTCTTAGAACCCGAGATCTGTTACAAGCCGTGTTCTTGGGCTAATAACTCGGGATCAGAGTAACCTACAGACGCAGTACACATATCATAACAAACTACAAGACTTATCACACTAAGTCATCAAATTTAAACATGTGCTGATACCGTTGTTACGAGACTATCCCTAATTAGGATGGTTAAAGGCTAGCTTTTGATTGGTTATGGCTGTGTGATAATGGGCCAGTCCAGACAAAAACCACTGCGGCAGAGGATCCTGTCATTCATGAAATCACAGGAAACTGTGGCATTATTAAGCACAGAGGTCCCCCTGAGGAGCTGTTTCCTCTTCCTGTCCCGCAGTCATTGTTCACAGGAAGGGGAGGAGCAGCCCAGGGTTAGTCAGTGTCCTTGTGACCCCTTTGTTTCCTCTCAGGATGGAAGGATGATGACGAAAGAGCTGAGAGAAGAACTAGCAGTTCCGTCACAGTAGACCCCAGAGAGGCTGGGGTTGTGTTAGGAGAGTGTTTATGCTCAGTTTTAGAAGCCTCCCCCCATCTCTCTCTCTCTCTCGCTCCCTCTCTCTCGCTCCTTCTCTCTCTTCTGAGCCTCCCTGAATAATTCATATGCTGCACACAGACGCAGAGGCTCCTTATCTTAAGCCAGCATGCGAGGAGATTTTCACTTCCTTTCAAAGCAGGTGTGTGTGAGGATGCTTCTGTACATGCTTATATGTGAGCAAGCATCTTCACATTCCGTGATTAAAGCAGATTCTGCCAGCCCCATTTCCCTGCCTGATATAACCCGTCAGATTCTGTTTGTGCAGGGGTTATTTCAACCCCTGAAAGCCTTTTCTCACGCAACAGAAATATCTTTATTGGCCACTTCCTCTCCGTGCAGTGCTCATGCAGTAAATAGTTTCAGATTTGTTGATTTTTCTTTTCTCTTGCACAAGCAGCGTCTTTGAAACCTTTTTTCACCGCCTTTAACGGAATTTATCACGGATACAAAGCTGAGGGCGTTCCACAGGACTGGTTTGTGTTTTTCCATGCACCCAAATATAGCCTCCATCCTCTATCTGGCAGTCCTGCAGCTGCATTTGGTGGTAATCCGTGCTGCTTTTGACCAGGGAGAATTAAATATAGGTCACTGGTGGAGAAAACATCTACGCTTTAATGTTGTTTTTTAAACATCCTGTAAGCTAAGTTTTTCCCTCATTGAGTATCCTGTGAGGGGCCTATCTCAGAGATGGAGCCTACAGAAGATGATTGGTAAGAACAGGACTTTTGGAACGGTGTGTTTTGGCCAGATGACTGTTTTTGACATTAAGGGTTTCCTTATTAAACTCCTCCCATGAACATCAAGCTGGTTTGGTCTCTTTCTGATGGTAGAAATTGCACTTTCTTAACATCGACTTTGGCGAGAGCTTCCTATAGGTCCCATGATGACATTTTAGGATTGTTGGAGACTTCTTCTTCTCTACACTTGAGCTGAACTTGCTAGGATGGTCTGACCTGGTGTGAAACCTGTTTTCGAGCCCTGGTTCATTTTGTGGTTCATTTTGTCACATGACTGCTTCGCCTGCATTGCTATATACTCTCCTCCATGAATGGCTTGGTATTTTTCTCAGTTTATTAATTTAGTGATAAACAGATGAAACCAGGCCCAATCATTTTACAACCCTCTATTTGAAGGCCTCAGAGAGCTTTTCACCACCTCTCACTTCAACAATCAAGAGCAAACCAAGCTGATATCTGATGTTTAAATGAGACAGGCTCCTCCAAAACCACGGTTAAATGATCTGCAGCTAATTTACAAACGATGTTAGGATATCTTTTGTTTTGTTACATTAGCTCGATCAAGACAAAGGTGGTTTCTGCATAAATTCGGTGTTTGGGTTTGCTCCAAATGAACGAAACAGATTGTACAGGTCTGTTACGTGCACACAGATGCGCCACAGCTTTACTGCCACTGTAGTTAAACAGTCCTACTCCCTAAGCCGTTTGTTTATTTGTAATTGGCCTCTCTCAGGGCTCCACCCCTCTCCGCACGAGTGGAATAATCGGAGCCGAGCAGCCCAGTTGGAGGAACCACCTGCCTTTCCCCCTCTGAGGGCACAAGCCCTCTGCCAGATTCTGCTGTGTTAACTCTTCAGCTCCCACAGCTTCAGCTGCCAGCATGTCACATCTGAGGCCACTGTGATTTAGAGACCTTCCGAAAGCCACCCACTCTGATCCTCAGGGTTTTCCATTGCTCTACAGTTTGATGACGTTGTTCTTCTCCGTTTGTCCTTTCAGCAGATACAGTGGTAATCCAGAGATTACATTTTAAGCTTATGTTTGTTTTTCTTTGTTTTCAGAACAGGGCTTGGCAGAAGTGAAGAAGCTGTTGTTGCTGTTGTTGGGGTGTGCAGTCCAGGTGAGGCTACTCCACACTCCCTGTGTCCACAGAAGGGCTACAGTGTCTCTGGGTCTCTTCAGGAGCTCCACATTGTGTTTAGTGGAAAATGAAGTAGCTACTAACGCCATCATCATGACAGGTGGCAGCAGTGGCAGCAGGCCAATCTTGAAATCTGTGCGAGAGGCTGTCGGCGACACAGGAGGGCTGCTCTGATCTAGCCTCATCCCTACACGCACTGAGATCTACCACACAGATCCTAACTCATATTAGAACCAGGAGAATCGAGGGAGTGTTTCTTTGAGTCCAAGTTGTGACTTTAACTCGCACAGCTTTGCATCATGTAGCCAACACAGATAACAACGACTCGACTCACTCAAACCACATTCAGAGATGGTCAGAGACGGATCTGCTTTCAATACAAGTGTAAACAGGACAGTAAATCGGATATCATCTGGTCACACTCGGGATAAAGTCAAATACATTCAGGTAGTATACGACAATAACAGTGTTGCTATTAGGGGCGTGACAGCATATGTCCTCGTCACAAACCATCACAGTACGTCACAGAAAATTCATGCTACACTTTAGCTTAAAGGTGTTTGCAAAGATGAATAATCCTGCTGTGGGAACAAAGTTTACTAGGCGCAGTGGTTTCTGCTTCAGCATTAACAGCTGATTAATTGCCATGGAGACACTGTAATTCACAACGTCGCCCCTCACTTGGGCTCTGAGTGGCTCCGTCGTCTAAAGCACTAGCCAGCACAGACGGACCTGCAGACCCGGCTATTTCCTCTGAGCGCACGGTGGCCGGCTTGACGTGTATTTGAGGAGGCGCATGCTTGTCTGCACCCTCTTAACGGGGTTGGGTAATCGTCCTATTGTATCCCCATGTCTCGGGTTGTGTGAGATGCAGGTGAACTGCACATCCTGATAGATGATTGTACGGGGTGTTTGGAAGATACCAGTAGCACAGCGTGGAGAGTGACTAGTTTCCAAATTATAAAAATAAGCAACTGCACAAAGATGAAGATACAACAGTGAGATGGTTCCTCAGTGGAGTAAAGTGCTCTTAGTTTCGTATCTCTCACTTTTCCAGCGTCCTTACTTTTCCCTGCCTGTTTTGCAGTGCGATGAAAAAGAGGAGTACATTGAGAGAATCCAGACACTGGACTTTGACACGAAGGCAGCTATTGCATCTCACATTCAGGAGGTAAGAATCAGCACCCTGAAATTTATCCAGGGTCCTGGAAAACGTAGTCCAGAAAGTAGCCCAAGAACATTTTCAGTATAGCTTCTCAAAATTCGGTCTGAATCGGACAACTCACTTACAGTTTTACAGGTTCTTCTAATAGTGTAGAAGGTTGTTAAAGGTAATAGACTGTAGAGTAGAAGAAGAGGCAATGGGTTGGAAGGCAAACCTTGACAGGCTGCAGATATTCAAATATGAAACTTAAACATGAGCAGAGCTGAGAACCGAGCTGAGATGTTTGAAAGTATGTCTTTGTTCTTAATTTGATTTGGTTAATTGTATTCTGCTCTTTTGAAGATTACCCACAATCAAGAGAATGTGCTGGACCTGCAGTGGCTGGAAGGTGGGGAGCCTCCTCCCGAAGACTTGGATTCACTGTCCAGAAACCTGGCCTTCCACCTCAAACACCTGGTGGATGAAAGAGATGAACAGCTGGAGGTACTGAGGAGAGAATGAGAAGAGCATATCCGTAGAAAGCAACAATCTCAATGAGCTTCAAACTGTATGCTATGAAAGTTCAGAGGGGAGTGGTTGTGTAGTCTTGGACTTGTTTCCAAAATGCATCAGGCTTGTTTGGATGTTCTTTTGCAAACATCTGCCGCAGATTTTTGTGGTGAGAGCGCAAGACTTTTCCAGTGAGGCCATATTTGTGCAATGTACCACAACTCCAGAGTTGGCTAAATCCTCCTGAAGGTCTTTTGCAGTCAGACTGAGGTTCTGATGTGGCTTTCTAGGAATCATATAAGCAGCTGTCTCAAACATTTGTCTTGGTCTTCCCGACCTCATCTTGACCTCCTGTTATCTTTGAGGGAATGGCAACTTGAAAGTGCTTCACTATCTTCTTATAGGCTTCTCCTGCTTTGTGGACCTCACCTGTTTCATTTTCAGAGTGCTAGGCAGCTGCGTAGAGGAACCTAAGCACCTTTCCTAATGATGATTGTGAAAAAGCCATAACCCTAACAGGTTAATTATGGTCTGAGACCTCGGTCAGAGTTATCTGACCACTCAAATCTCCTAGCGTTACCATTTTGCAATGGTGCTCCTTTCCCCTTTTCACTCGAACATTGTACGGAACCAAAACAACACACTGGTGTTGCTTAAAATCTTCAAGTGTTCCATCTTTAAGAAGAAAAAAGTTTGTTTGCCACCGTATATCTGTGTAATCATTCATATAGTGCAGTCATATCTATTTTTTTCTTAAACGTGAAACAGTGATTATGAATTTTTAGTCTTCGTTTTTGTACTCCAGGTGAGTCTGATTAAGCTCAGCCCTCCCACAGAGTCACTGTGGCCTTTGAGGGCATTCCCAGTACCCGTGCTCCTCAGGGCCTGGATAATGATCTACAGAGCCCCACTTGTGGCCAGCCGCTGTTCATTAAAATCCCATTTCCCTCCCTAGCAGACTCTCTCTCTCTCTCTCTCTCTCTCTCTCTCTCTCTCTCTCTCTCTCACCCTCACCCTCTTGTCACTTGCTCTCTCTCTCCCCCACATATCAGCCCGAGGAGGGTTGAAATGAAACTGCTGATCACAGATATGTTCTTCAGATGTCCTTTCTGTTCCTCCCAGTCCAGCACTGGTCGCTCACAAGGTGACCCCTCCTTAACCTTTCCCAGCACAAGCCCCACGGAGCATGTCCAGGCTCTTCGGCCAGTTCTGGTGGCGCACTCCTTATCGGCCTTCTGGTTTTAATTTAATGAAATCATCACGGCCGGCTGCTCAGGCTAGCGCAGTGTAACTGCCCTAATCTCTTTCCTCTGCCTAATTGGAGACCTCACGCAGAACAGAGGGGGAGATGGTTGCTTATGTCGCCTGCCGAGTTTACCTTTGCTCTGTATACGACCAGCGTAATAATATAGGCTCCAAACGCCTGCAGCAGACTCTTCCGCATGACTAACCCACGGTGCAAGCTCCATAGAGACAAACAAGAGAAACATGTGGTTATAGAGTTCATAAACACGAGAGAAGCAGATCAGACTCGCACGTATCAAAACAGTTTTCCGCAGTGGAAAGGCGTGGAATCAAGGGGCTACAAAGGGTTCTTTAAGCCGTGGACTTAATCCATAAGAATCCCTCATCATCCAAAAAATAGCTGCACCCAGAATGAAGTGTGATGAGGGCAATATTCATTGATCGGCATGGAGGTTTAGAGGTTCCTAATGGTGTCCTGTGATGATCCATCTCATGAACCTTGAGCTCTTCAGCTTCACATGCAAGGGATGCTACCAACACAACAGCACAAGTCAGAATGGAAAGCACACGCAACTGGACAGGTACAGCCAAGAGGCCAGTGCTTCCTTTCACGAATGAGCATGAAACAAAAATCACTCGTCTCTTGATGTCAAACCTTCCCAGCAAGTTACATTCCTGTTGGTTGATTCCTTCTGGGTGCAACTATTAGCTGTTTTCTGATGATGACTCTAAAAAGGTCTAATGAAGAATTGAATGTAAAGGTTCTTTACCAGTTCGCAGGTTCATCATATCTGCAGTTATTTATGGAACCAAAAATTATCCTTTTGCATTTGGTCTTGGAAAAGGTGTTGGAACCCTACTTGGTGAGTTAACAGTGCCTCTTTGCTTCCAGACCATTGTGGAGCTGACCCAGGAGAGAGACTGCAGCCAGTACTCGCCTCCTGCACCCAGTGCCCAGTCACCCAATGATTCGCCCAGCATGCGCCGAACCGAGAGCAGGCAGCATCTATCTGTGGAGCTGGCAGATGCCAAGGCAAAGATCCGTCGCCTCCGACAGGAACTGTGAGTATAGACCCACGTTCAGCACCTGGCTTTTAGGACATGCTTTGCTGAGTTGGGTTTTCACAGTACAAAATACAAATCCACCAAGTGGTAACGTGTGGTGCGTTACCTCTGCATGACACCTACTTCTCGACTTTACTCGACTCCAATCGACTGTGGTCACACCTTTTTTCTACTGCAAAATCTGCCCCCAAAATGCAGCTGGTGACGTTTTAAAATTTGCTTTTCTACTGAGGATTTGTACTTGTTTTAACCAGGGTTAAAATAAAGGCTACATTTTAAACACCCTTGTTCATGGCTGCTGAAAGTTTCCTGTAAAAAGTCCTGGTAGCAGCGAAATCATTCCGTCGAGTCAGGGAGAAAAGTCTGATGTCGCCAGAGCCTTCATTTTAAAATGATTAGTTTCCCTTATCTCTCAGCTTGACTTCGCCCGACTTGGTGAGGCTAGAGCACCGGGGCTTTTTGTAGAAGGGTGAGGCCTGTAAATAATTGAACTTCCTTCTTAAGAGCACATTAAGCTTGAGAGACAATACACAGAGGTATGGTTTAGAGGTAGCGGTCACTCTGATGGAGAAGCAGTTTTTAAATGAGAGGAAGTTGATCTGGAGTGCACCGCAGCCAGGTTTTCTAACCAATGCTTGACAAGCTTTTGAGTGGATGACACTGCTGTGCACTAGTCAGCACGTGTTCACTCGTTCACTTGAAAGAAGCCTTGACAAAGAACCGGGACTTGCTTCTTGGATTCCAAGAAATTTGAAGTGAACACTTCTATTTCATCCCAGCTCGCTCTGTCCGGATCCTTGGAGATCTGACACACATAAAGCGATGTTTCAAGCCTTTGTTAGACGCTGTTGGCCTAGTTATGCCCTGACCCCGTCACAGTGATGTCAGCGCGGCGAAGAATGAATGTACAAGGCATCGGTTGAGGGACGAGGCCGACGCTAGCGTCCACCGGGCCTGACTCTGGATCAGATGTCCGGGGATTTAGCCCAGATCAGACGATAATCTAGCATGTTGGATATTCTTCAAGCGTCTTTGACCTACTTGCAGAGTTGTTACATGTTCCTGTCGGAGCACAGAGCTTTACAGAATCTCTGTTTATCACTGCGCATTTGCTTTTGCACTCGTCGTGTCCTATCTCCTCAATGTTCGCATCACGGATCGAGCACTGGGAGAGGGAAAGAGGACGGTCTATTTTTGTCAACGCAGCGAAGCATTGAAGCTCTATAAAAAGAAATATTCATCTCTGTGCTGCAGAGTGAAGGCTGAGCAAGTAGTTTTGTGTTGTTTTGAACAGCGTGTTGAGACTAGGGAGAAGTAGGGTTGTTTTTATGTACTACAACCATCAAGCACCATGGTTTCTAACATGATGACTGCATTGGTGTGGCCATCGCAGTCTTGGGGACATCAAAGTCAGATGTCAGAAGCCGCTGTAAAATCTCCCAGTAGACTCTGCATTGACTCTGGACTTGATACAGCACTCAGAGAACAGCCATCTGTCAGACCCTGTTTGTGGAGGGTGTAAGTTGAAAATCAAGTCATTGAAGTTACTCATACTCTTGTTATACTTGTACTTCCATTGTGACTCTTGGCTACAAAGGCTTTACCCACGTCTGCTCTGAGGGAATTCCTTTCGTCACGCTCATCCTTGGCTTCCCCTTAAAGTTTTAGACCCAGATCTTTGTGAAGCTGCTTGGGTCTGTTGTACAAAGCACTGAACAAATAAGATTGCGTTGAGTTGAGTGGAGGAGTGACTTGTTTACTCTGAGACAGACGATCTGTTTGGTGGAATAGTGTCACCTGAAACCATCACAGCCAAAAACACAGCATTGAAGGCTGTTTGTGACACAGTCATCTCTTCTGTGGTACCGCTGAGGGTTCCTGAGTCACCCTACATGCCCAGTCAGCATCTGAACGTCCTCAGATTACACTTCATGCACTCCAACCCCGTTAAGTGCGGTTTGGTGGTGGCATCTGGAGATGCGGTATGTCTCACAGTACAGGGGATATGATTCGATATATTATGATGTACAAAGTAAGACAAACTCGAACGTTATCATTGATGATGATTATTATCATTATGTCTATGGCCTCATTTGCCTCTGCGTGTGTGTGTCTAAATGGATTTGAGCCATTTTCCGAGATGGATTATGCAATGGCATACTGGGTAGACTGGAAACATGCTTCACTGTGTCTGTAGTTTATGATCCTGAGTTATGAAAACAGCTTGTTTTCTGAAAATGAGACGCAATCTTTGTCCCGCAGGTTTGCCACCACCGTTAGTCACGTTAGCGTTTTTTAGGGACGTTTTCCTTTAAGATGAGTAAGAGATTGTCATGTGAGAGCAAGAGCCAATCAAGAGACAGTGTCCATTCTGCCTTATGCTATCAGGATGTTTTCGAGGGGACCGTTATAGATTTGCATGCCCTCGACTCACCTTGACAACCTTCATGACGCTGAAAATATTTCAGATACCCTGGAGCAGAACAGGTTAGCAGCTTGTCAGGGTCACACCTGACATATTAAGTCTCTCGGTCTCTCTCGGTCTCTCTCCATGTCTCTCTCTCTGTCTCTCCTATAACATCCTAATACTTTTGTTGGTAAAGTGTATTTTATTAGATTTCTTATACATTTATTGGCTTTAACACAAATCCTTTTGGTTGGAAAGCCGTTTTAAAATGTTAAATTATGGAGGAAAGGAAAACAGATTTTAAAACTGGGATGGGACATGTACTGTAAGACATTAGGCCCGTCCCAGTTTTCGTTTGGACGACATACTGTCCCAGAAATAATTGTGACCTTTTTGTGCCACTGATATGATCATAAAATAATGTAATGACACCCGTAAAGAGAAATGAACCTCATATCATTAAGAATATTCATTGATGTTAATGGTCTCTCGTTGCTAAGACAGACATAACGAGCAATATCGAGGTCAGCAAAATGATTGGGGTCATCCCTTTATGATCGGTCTGTAGCAAAATGACCACTACAGGCCTGTAAGAAATGTGTCTCTTTGTTCCAGGGAAGAGAAGAGTGAGCAGCTTATGGATTGCAGGCAGGAGCTGGAGAACCTGGAGAAAGAGCTGAAGAGGATTCAACAAGAGGTAGAACATCAGGACTCAGCATTTTAATACATTCCGGATTGATGCTCAACGCTACACTGACCTCTGCAGACCAATCACGAGCACACACGTTTTCATTCTTACTGTAATAATTGGACATCCGTGTGACTGATGATCTCATCAGTCCATCACACTCTCCTCTCACTGTGTGTAGTTGCCCAACACTTCAAACAACAGTAATCTTCCTTAATTTGGGACGATTAAGTCCTTTCCCTTAACCGATTATTGGCTCAGCTGTTTTCACTTGGATAAAAGCAGCACGTGACTTAGTCTGGTGGTATTTTTAGGTTGACCTGTAAGCATGTCGTGCTCACGGAAAGTGTCACAGCACTACAGTGAAATCCCGATTCCTGACTGGATTAGTGCTAACCCATTGACTACATGCTTACCTGCAGCAGTGCACTGATGTGTGTGTGTGTGTGTATGTATGTGTGTGTGGTGATTAGAACCTTCAGCTGCTGTCTGATGCACGATCTGCCAGGGCCTACCGGGATGAGCTTGATGCCCTGAGAGAGAAAGCCATCCGAGTGGACAAACTGGAGAGTGAAGTGGGACGCTACAAAGAGAGGCTTCATGACATTGAGTTTTACAAAGCCAGAGTGGAGGTACCCTACAGTTTAACACAGCCAAACTACACACTCAATTTACACTCAGCCCACTCCCTCGGACACCCCATGAACACCTTTGTCCAGAACATGCAGCAGGGTGTGGAGATCTCTCCATCATAGAAACCGCTATGAGATCTTTATTGTATCAGAGGGGGTTTGAGGAGAATGTATTTCTCAATGTAGATCAAACGAAGAGCGAATGTCCTGAGGTTTTATTAGGTCAATTTGCATTTAGTAGATTGAGTTGATTAGGTTATATTGTGGGCTTTCAGGTGAACTTGGTCATTAATTGGTCATGTTTGCTGACACAGGAACTGAAAGAGGACAATCAGATTCTGTTGGAGACGAAGAGCATGCTGGAGGACCAGCTAGACGGCTCCAGAGCTCGCTCTGATAAACTGCACGAACTAGAGAAGGAGAATCTGCAGCTGAAAGCTAAAATCCATGATATGGAGATGGTGAGAGGAATATAAGGTTATAAAATCTGAATTAAGGTTACAGTGACGTCAGGTAAAGAGTGTGTTTGTGTTTCAGGAGCGAGACATGGACCGGAAGCGCATAGAAGAGCTTTTGGAGGAGAACCTGACCCTGGAGATGGCTCAGAAGCAGAGCATGGATGAGTCGCTGCATTTGGGTTGGGAGCTGGAGCAGCTCTCAAAAACCACACCTGAACTCACAGAGGGTAAGGAACCTCTGTAGGCTCAGGTTCTCCTTACTGGTTGTTTTGCAGATTGTCCTCAGCTTATTCACACATGAATGATTAATGTAATTAATATTTAATGACTTCAAGTCCCAGATTACCACCAGGCCCACGTTCCACAAAGCTAATGAGGTTAACTGGCCCTAAATCCTTGTAAACCCTGCTTGTTTAACAAATGAGCTCAGTTCAGCTTGTTGTAACGGCTGCTGAAATGTGCAGGTGAGAAGGTTTAATACTCTTATTTCTATTTTTATTTCCTTATTTTTACATACGCCTGCAGTTCCTCAGAAGTCTCTGGGTCACGAGGTGAACGAGCTGACCTCCAGCCGACTCCTAAAGCTGGAGATGGAAAACCAAGCGCTGCTGAAGACTGTGGAGAACCTAAAGAGCTGCGGGGAGGCAAGCACACGCCTCATCAAAGCCGAGAAAGAGAGCCAGAGGCTGTGCCAGAAGGTCAGATGTCCTCTCCATCTTCTGTCTTCTTCTGGGACTCTTACACACACTGAAGTGATTTGTATTAAAAGTAGCTCAGCAAAGACATGACTTCACAGGTCTTTTTCCTGGACTATTTTCAGAAAGCTTAACAATCCATTTTAAGTTTAGATTAAAGAGCAACACCCGCAGCCCTTTAACACCACCTCAATTTTACGTGGTTCTGAAGGTGTGGCCACTGGGCACTACAGTTTCAGTAACTACACTGCTGCTGATCTTTAATACCGGTTACAGGACTGTGTTTCTGATACAGTTTCAGTAACTGCACTGCTGCTGATCTTTAATACCGGCTACCGGACTGTGTTTCTGATACAGTTTCAGTAACTACACTGCTGATCATCTTTAATACCGGCTACCGGACTGTGTTTCTGATACAGTTTCAGTAACTACACTGCTGCTGATCTTTAATACCGGCTACCGGACTGTGTTTCTGATACAGTGTCAGTAACTACACTCTTGCTGTTGTGTAAGTTATGATGAAAATGTTAGGAAGGCCTAAGTTGCACTAAAGCAGTAGTGAAATAGAGGGTCACGCAGAAGCTCAAGCATGATTAGTGGCTGCTCTCAAGCCCGACGTGTGCCGCCCTAAGCTGTCACTTAAGCAGCTTTAACAGAATTAGATACTACAGATAGATCATACATATGAGATGGGCTTTAAGCTGTGTGTGTGTGTGTGTGTGTGTGTGTGTGTGTGTGTGTGTGTGTGTGTGTGTGTGTGTGAGAGCCTTCTACATAATGCTGCATGATTACGTATTTCAGAAAGCTTTGAGTTTATAAAAAACTAAAGCTAGAATGTGTGCAAGGCAGAGGGAGAACCCATCCCGAAGTGCTTTGTGTTTCAGAGACAATACAGACAGAGACATGCACAGTCCCTCCCTCTCCCTGCATGACTGTGAGGGTATTAATTAACCCCCACGTTTATCAATACCCCACATTTCAGCTACAACTACAGCAGGCTCCGGGCCAAAGT
Source organism: Acestrorhynchus altus (assembly GCA_034509495.1). NCBI lineage: Eukaryota > Metazoa > Chordata > Actinopteri > Characiformes > Acestrorhynchidae > Acestrorhynchus > Acestrorhynchus altus. Next base: position 1,648,304 of record CM067525.1, read on the forward strand.
CTGATTAGTTTACATCTGCACTCCTCATGTCCCCTTGAAAACGGCAGTCAGCTACATTCTGTGCATGTGTGTAATCTAAGGCTGTCCACCTTTGTGCACAGCTGGAGCAACTGGAGAGTGAGCTGCGTGTAGACCGGGAGAACCTGCGCAGTGCTGAGAACCTCAGCTCGGACCTGATGAAGGAGAAGGCACAGCTGCAGAAGACTCTGGAGATGCTGAGGGAAAACTCGGAGAGACAGGTATGTCCTGTGTCTGTCAGTGCTACTGGAATGAAATCGGGTCCACAACAACAAACAACAACTGGTTTGGCATCTGCACACTGGTGGTAAAGCAACAGATAACATAATCGCACTGGGTGATATTTCAGCTGAATGTGATCATCCCCAAATTATCTACTCCTACTAAATATCATGGCAAGCAGCAGAACCCAGGATTTGAACCTGCGATTCTCAGATCCTCATGGTGTTCGACCGCCGAGCTGTTTGGAGCTCGATGTCTTTTGATTGTGCATGACAGAAAAATAATGACTGCCTGCCAAAGAATCTGCTAAATAAAAAGTACTGTGATGTAAGTGGGGACAAGGAGCCCTCTTGTCTGTTGCTAAGGAAGAAGGTAGCCAGCTGGCACGCTGATGCTGCAGTAGCGATGTTGACACCGTGCTTGTGGTTTCTTCTCAGCTCACAGCTTCTGTTTTTCTCTGGTACAGGTGAAAGGCTTGGAGCAGGAAAACGAGCACCTGAACCAGACTGTTGCCTCTCTCAGACAGCGTTCCCAAGTCAGCGCTGAAGCCAGGGTCAAAGACGTGGAGAAGGAAAACCGCGTACTTCACGATTCCATCAAAGAGACCAGCGGCAAGCTCAACAAGCTTGAGTTTGAGCGCAAGCAACTCCGCAAAGACTTGGAATATTACAAGGAGAAAGGAGAGAAATCAGAAGAGCTGGAAATCGAGGTCCATCGCTTGGAGCGGGAGAACGAAGGCCTGCAAAAGCGAGTGGCCAGTCTCAGCATCACCTGCGAGAAGGTGGAGGCACTGGAGAAGGAGAACGCTGAGCTGGAGTCTGAGAGCAGAAGATTAAAGAAGAAGATTGATGGGCTGAGAAACACAACCCTTCAGCTAGAGGCCTTGGAGAAGGAGAATGCCCAGCTGGATGAGGAGAACTTGGAGCTGCGCCGTACAGCTGAATCACTTAGGTCTACAGGTGCCAAAGCTGCTCAACTGGAGCTGGAGAACAGGGAACTTGAGAGTGAGAAGATCCAACTGCAGAAGAGCTTGGAGCTGCTAAAGGCTTCGTCCAAAAAGATCGAGCGACTGGAGGTGAGCTACCAGGGGTTGGATTCGGAGAACCAGCGTCTCCAGAAGGCCCTGGAGAACAGCAGCCGCAAGATCCAGCAACTGGAAGGTGAGCTCCAGGACGTGGAGAGCGAGAACCAAAGCCTCCAGAGGACTCTGGAGGAGCTGAAGATTTCCAGTAAGCGTCTGGAGCAACTGGAGCAGGAAAACAAAGTGCTCGAGCAGGAGAGCTCTCAACTGGAGAAGGATAAGAAGCAGTTGGAGAAGGAGAACAAACGTCTGCGACAGCAGGCTGAAATCAGAGACTCCAAATTAGACGATGACAATCAGCGCATCTCGCACCTTGAGAAGGAGAACCGTGCACTTAGTAAGGAAGTGAGCACACTAAAGGACTCTTATAACCGTGTCAGAGACCTGGAAAGGGAAAACAAGGAGTTGGTGAAGCAAGGTACAATTGACAAGAAGACCCTGGTCACACTGAGAGAGGTTTGTTTCTAATACAGCGTCACTAACAGGTCTGTTCGTGGTTACTGTGTAGTGTGTCGTGATTTAGGGTTTGGTTAACAACCCTTTTTGACTGCAACTATTCATTCATAGGTACTTTTTAATGCTGAGGGTTTGTGCTCTTCAGCATTCTGTGGTTGAGTCTGGATTTTCACTCTGATTCTGGTGTTTTGCGATTCAGGAGCTGGTAAGTGAGAAACTGAAGAGTCAGCAGATGAATAATGACCTGGAGAAACTGACTCATGAGCTGGAGAAGATCGGCCTGAATAAAGAGGGACTGTTGCATGACGAGCAGAGCTCTGATGCCAGGTGATTTACATTTACGGGCCATCCATTTACACGCACCCAATAACCACATTAGTGCTGGACATTGTTTTATTCCCTTCATATTTACATTTTAAGACAAATTTGAGAAGCCTAGGATCTCCTGAGAGTATCGATATGTGGTATGTGTGTCTCCTATAAATACTTTTCTATTTTCTGGATGAATAAATGTACGTCAAACTACGAAAACACCCCACAAAATTAACCTGGGGTTCTAAAGGTTAAAATCTATAGTGTAAAAGTATGTTATGGGTGAGAAGCTGCAGATGGGCTAATGCTCTGGTGGTCCAGATCAAACGGGTCAGTCTTTGGGCAGTTCTGCCTTCACTGTTTGGGTTTGTTTTGGCCACATCTCAAGGGAATAGCATGGACTTTTATGCATCTCACTTAAAGCTGAACGCTGCTGATGATTGTAAATATATGTTCTTTGTAACTCACAGATTCAAGCTATTAGAGTCAAAGTTGGAGTCCACTCTGAAGTCTTCACTCGAGATTAAAGAGGAGAAGATTGCGTCCTTGGAAGCTAGACTACAAGAGTCCTCGAACCTCAATCAGGAGCTCCGCCAGGAACTCAAAACTGTGAGAATTTGTTCCTATGTCCTTGAAGAAATTTCAATGAGTGTGAAAAGATGAATGTCAAAAGTAAAACCGGGTATGAACTTGTCAGTTCATCCGTTCACAAATGTCCCTTTGTCTTCTCATCTACCCATTTCACCTGGTCAGGTGAAGAAAAACTACGAGGCCCTTCGTCAGAGGGAAGAAGAGGAGCGCATGGTGCACAGCTCGCCTCCTAGGGTTGGGGGCAACTCGCAGAGCGTCAGTAAGTGGGAGAAGGAGAGCCATGAGGCCACTCGAGAGCTGCTGAAGGTCAAAGATCGTCTCATTGAGGTGGAGAGGAATGTAAGTGACCCTCAGCTTGCCTATCGTGATTTAAGTGGCAGACCTGCATTTCTTTATTTGTAGTTGTGAGAGTTTTAATGAAATGGGACGTCTTTTGTGTCTTTGTCGTCCTATCAGAATGCCACTCTTCAAGCAGAGAAGCAGGCTCTCCGAACACAGCTGAAGCAGCTGGAGACTCAGAGCAGTAATCTCCAGGCTCAGATTCTAGCCCTGCAGAGACAGACCGCCTCGCTGCAGGAGAACAACACAACCCTCCAGACCCAAAATGCCAAATTACAGGTCAGTGGATCCACACGTGTCGCATTCTCTCAACTTTCTCATCCGTTCTTAGTTCAGAGCCCTTAAAAGTTCCTCCAGTTCCTCCAGTTCAGCCACATATACACAGGCTCAGCACGGAACGCTTACAGACTGGCCCAGTTTCCTTAGAACCGTTAGCTGTTCGGTAGAAGGGCTAAAAGACAGGGATCCACTGATTGGCTCCAAGTTTGCCTGCTTTTGTGCTTTTGTGATCCATGGTCTTTTGAGGTCAAATATGAGAGCAGTACAGAGAACTGATCTCTGGTCTTCCTGAACTTGGTGATCTGGGGTTCGCTTCACGTGTCCTAGCACTGTGTGGCGCTTCCTGATTGGTTCATTTTGTCACATCAAGGCTTCAGCCTGTTGCCTCAATGGCTAAAAAACACATTTCCTCACAGATATTTGTGCAGGAAGTTGATAATCAGACTCTCCCCCAAACCCAGAGTTGGTTGTGGGTACAGACTGATTCAGGACAAATGTGACCATGCTTTTAGTTTGATACAGACTTATTTCAATGGCTTCCAGTTGGACAATACTAAGAATGATCAATGGGCAAAAACGGAAACTGTAACTGGTCTGATGATTCCACACCAGCGTGGAAGGTTACGGCACCGTCTGCAGTGGAAAAGCGGCCTGTGCATCACACAGTGTCGGTTAGAATCTCTCTCTCATCCAAGCTTAACATATTTCCCCCAACTCTGTCTGTCAATGCTGGGTTCAGTTTTGCATCCAACATGGCACAGTTTGTACAGGGATTTAGATCAAGCAACAGATCAAACCAAATTAAGGTCAGTTGTAACACAGGGCTTAGTTCCAACTGCAGCTGTTTACGTTGAGCAAATTTCACTCATAAATGTAACTGGGATGTACCGGTCAAAGGTTTGGACCCACCTAGCCTTTACAGAAACCAAACGGAAATGTTTTGTGTACTTAAAAACACACAAGGCACAATTGTCCTCTAGTTGTGATGAAACAGTATTGAACACCGTACATCCGTTAACATCAGGCTCGTATTTCCCATGTCTTCGGTTATCCATAGGTGGAAAACTCAACCTTAAGTTCTCAAAGTGCAGCACTGGGGGCTCAGAATGCTCAGCTGCAGAGTCAGCAGTGCAGCGCAGAGAGTGAGAGAGACGGGGCAGTACGGGAGCGAGAGGAGCTACGTACCACTTACGAACTCCTCCTGCGGGACCACGAGAAACTGGCTGCCCTCCACGAACGCCAGGCTGCTGAATATGAGGCACTCATTGGCAAACATGGCGGCCTGAAGACAGCACACAAGAGTCTGGAGGTGCAGCACCGTGACCTGGAGGACAGGTGAGTGCAGATGTTGGGTTCTAAGAGTTAAGGGCACAGAATAAACAATGTCAGAACTTCTGATTCACCATGACAAATCCTTCTGTGGACTCTGTGTAGGTACAATCAGCTGCTGAAACAGAAGGCTCAACTGGAGGAGCTGGAGAAAGTCCTGAAGGCTGAGCAGGAGAAGATGCTTTCAGAGAATAAGAGTCACCAGGCCACAGCCACAGAGTACCACAAGCTGAAAGAAGACAATGACAAGTGAGTGGCTTAAAACAGCACCTACAACTAAATCATAATCATACCAAACATTTCCGTACGGGATACGTCAGTATTTGCTTAAGTGTACATTGTCTCCTGCCCAAGGCTGAACACCACATACCAGCAGCTGCTGAAAGACAACGAGGGGCTGCAGGCCGACCACAAGAATCTGAAGAGCCAGCTCAACGCAGCCAAACTGGAACAGACACGTCTGGAGGCCGAGTTCTCCAAGCTGAAGGAGCAGTACCAGCAGCTGGACATCACCTCCACCAAACTCACGAACCAGTGCGAGGTGAATACTCCATACTCCTGAGTCTGAGGGAGGAATGATGGAGACAGGATCTGACACATTCCTGCCTCAGACTCCTCTAATCTTGGACCGATTGTTTTTGTGTTGAACAAACAGTATATTTACAATAAAAGAGGAGATGTTTCAGCTGATGTCCAAGCTCAGCTTGAGGAAGGTGAAGCTCCCTCCACAGGAATGCATGCATTCATTACAGGTCCTGCAGCCTCCCGCACGGGCATGTCACACTTTGCCTGTTTCTTTTGGTGCTGTTGGACTTTGGGGAGGGGCAGTGGTACACATGGCCTCGCTGGAATGTACAGGTTGATCTTCATTCCCTGTGTGACTGTTACATCATAAACCCATCTCTGTGAAATGATACGACAGTCACTCACTCACTCCACTCTTTACCATCTCGAAACATTACGACGTCTGTGCTGTTATACAACAGTCGGTTTGTGTGGTCCGAGTGTGGGACGTGGAATACAATTGCTTTGTGAATTTAATCTCTCGCTCTCTCTCTCTCTCCCCCAAGTTATTGAGCCAGCTGAAAGGGAATCTGGAAGAAGAGAACCGGCACCTTCTGGACCAAATCCAGACCCTGATGTTGCAAAACCGGACCCTGCTGGAGCAGACCATGGAGAGCAAAGACTTGTTCCATGTGGAGCAGAGGCAATACATGTGCGACATGACCTCATTACCATACAATCTTCTTCACTTTTATTGCCCATAATTCCTCAGAATTACATCGACACATTTGGATATTACGTCCAAACTCAAAGGAGGTCCTCCTGCTTCCCAAAGAGTCTAGTCCCAACAGACCTGACCTTATATTCAGATGGTGCTCAAGTCCTTAATCAAAATAATCTAGTATATAAGGTTAGTGCTGGGAAATGTGACTGAGCTGGCGGACTGGGTTCACTATCATCAGTACTGGTGCTTGGATTTTAGTTTACCAAGGTACTTCACAGTTATTGACTTGGTGAATGTAGCCATACTGCCTTTTGTACTGGTGTATCCTAGTTCTGCTGTGTTCTGACACTCACTGTACTGGACTGAGTGAGGTTCTCTCAGTGTGGATCCGGTCAGTGTTCTGACACTCACTGTACTGGACTGAATGAGGTTCTCTCAGTGTGGATCCAGTCAGTGTTCGGTAGTACAGATGTAATTTGCTTGGTGATCTTAACTCACTGAACCTGAGATCTTCTTCTTGTTCAGTTACCTGCTACATATCTAAGGATTGGAGTAACCTACAGGGATGATGCTCATAAACTACAAAACTAATTTCAGAATAAAAGTCCTGAAATGATTTGATATTTGATAATGATTATGATACATAACAAAAATAATAAAGGACGTTCATGTTGTTTTTTATTTTATTTGGAACTTTTGATTATAAATGTCTTTTTCAGTTTAATCCTTTCGAATAACTCGTGAAAATTATTGCATTTTCAGTTCAAAAACAGGAGGATAAATTTCCAACAGGATTCTAGAGATTTAAGGCTAAAAAACACAGAGAATTGTAGCCGCAAGTCAACATCTCAAATGAAGTCAAATTTCAGTGTCCTGAGGATCAGCGTTAAATGTCGTTTCATAGGCACGTCTGTTGTCCTTATCTCTCCCTCTCACACTCTTTTGTCTTCTTTCAGAGACAAGCTAAATGAGCTGAGGAGACAGAAGGAGAAGCTGGAGGAGAAAATTATGGATCAGTACAAATTCTATGATCCCTCGCCTCCTCGAAGGTTAGTGCTGATTTAGAACGATGCTCCGATTGTCTCTTTAGGAAACTTGTTTTTAAGGTCTTACGTTTCTTCTAGACTGAGGACTGAATGTTGTGCTTAAGGAATGATTCAGTTTAGACTCATTTTTTGGTCATTTTTCAGAGCCTGGATCCGCAGGTATTTTTGCATCACGAATGAAACTTTTGTTGCATGCTCACTGACGTTTAACACCAGCCCTCAGACCTACATTTTGGCTGCGTTGTGCAAAATGGAGACTTGTGTTCCTCTCATATTGCCGTGTTTATGGATTGTGACCTGCACAGTACGGTGCTCTTTGTTGTCCTGCATGTCATTTATTTATGGCGATACAGATCTGTCACATTTTCGGAGACCACATACCGTTCTCACGTCGTTCCCTTTCCTGGCAGAAGGGGAAACTGGATCACACTGAAGATGAAGAAGCTGATTAAGCCGAAAAGCCGGGAAAGGATGCGCTCCCTAACCATCACACCCACCCGCTCAGAATCCAGTGACGGATTCCTGGCCGGGACATCAGCGTTTCAAGACAGCCAGGACAGTTCGTCCATGGGCTCTGGATCCCTTGACGACCCCCTGAGCCACAAGAGGAGCAGCAGTGAGTATTGTGTCTGTCTTCAGCTCCAGCTCCTAGATTTCGCCTCCAGCCAGCGCAGAATGTAGCTTGAGAAGAAATCCCGTTCAGTAAAGGCGTAGGAAGCAGTTTGGGACCACGTGACGTTTGCTTTACCGAACAGGAAATGAGCACCTTGCATGTTTGAGGTTGTATTTTCCAGCTCCTGCAGATGGGGCTGCAGAAGGATGACTCAGCTATAAATACCAGCAGGGTGTGTAACGAGATTCACAATTTGAGAAGAGGCAGTACCGTGCAGTGAATGCATTTGGGTCAAAGGTCATAGTGTGAAGGAAGGAACTGAATCTGCAGGTGTATGGAATCAAACACTGGCAGTGGCTAAAATCCCAGTCTACAGGAAACTCTCCCGTGGCCCAAAGACGAAGCGAACAAGGGTCACTCATATGCTGATGGTCAGCAGTTCCCTGTGGAGTGTTATTCCAGAAATCGGTTCTGTCATTTCCCTCTTTGGGCCACAGGAGAGTTTCCTGTAGACTGGGATTTCTGCCGGTGCTGGTGGACCCATATGAGTGTCCACATCCTTCACAGTCTGGCTGAAATGCAATCACTCCTTTCATCCAAACGTTGCTGCACACCCGCAGGTGTTTACTGCCATTTTCATTCCTTTCGGCGTTAGAACTATTTTTGGTTCTTCAACAACCATTTGAAGCACCTTCGTCCCTGCCAACTCAGCTACAGCAGACAAGGGGCAGTTAGAGATTCCAGATCGTTCTTCTCCCTCGGAACAGAAACACTTGAGGAGGCTAGCTTTCAGTGCGCTTCTCTACTGAAGACTTTCATTTTGCTGTTCAGGCCTAATGCTTTGTTTCTCCTCTCCTCTCTTTCTCTCTCTTACACTCTCTCGCTCTTTTTCACTCTCTTTGCACAAAAAGGGAGGAGAGCACAGCACAGCAGTGCACAAGGCTCCTCCAATGGTAGGCTTTAGCAGGTCGACTTTGGGCTTTAGTATGTCCTGTCTCAGGGCATGTTCGGACTGTGACTGACCATCATTACTGTCCATCATTATTAAAAGGTGCAATAGATTATAAAACGTCACTATCATGCCAAAGTAACGCAGCCCAGAGAATGCGTGATATAAAGGGCCTGAATGAAGACTAACATTGAACAGACTTTATTATACTAAAAATAGTTGCACCCAGAAGGACGTGTGGGATTGCAGTGCTGTTGGGATTCGTTTGTCGTCTCCACCAAGACAAAACCGGGACTCATCAGAGAAGATGACCCGCTGCCTTTCTGAGTGACTCCATGAGAGTCTGATAGGACACCATTACAGTCTTTGTTGACATGTTGTCCAACATCATGTAGATGTCTGCCAGTGGTACTGCTCTAACAGGATGAGCCACGGAGGGCATCACTGCTCGCCGAATAGCTGTGGGGTTACTTCACATGTCGGTTCTTCTTCACCATGGTTTGTGTAGGTCACCAGATCATTCATATCTCTGGTGCGTGCCAATATGAGACCATCCCACTTCCCAGAGCTCTTCAGACCTTCCAACTGCTCAAATGGGACGACCTTATATAGTCAGTGAGGTAACGATAAGGCCTGTCTCTGCTTTTTGATGTCAAACCCACCAAAGACATTTCATTCCTGTCAGTTGATTCCTTCTGAGGGCAACTATTTTTCGATGATGAGTGTAGATGTACTTGAACATTGTCATGGATTATTTCAATATTTACGAAAAAAGATCAGGCCAAAATGAGACAAACCTTTGAAATAAAAGGCCCTGATTCTGTTTGAATTCATTATTAATTAAATGGTGTGTATTATATGTAATCTGTACGTTTAAATCGTTTCTGTACTTTGTGACTGGCTGAGGAGCTCAGAGTTGATTCAGGATGTTGTTTCAGTACCTAAATGTGATTATAGACTCTATTACAGTTTGAGATGACTGGCAGCAGTTTCCCCACCCTGCAGTCCTGCCCTCCTGCCCTCCCTGGTTGTGCCTTTTGCTCCCTCAATTGCACCCTTTAATAAGTATCTCCCTCCTGTGTGTGTGCTGGCTTCTGTACAGTGTTGGTGTTGGACTTGCACCATCTTCATATCTCCGACAACCCTCTTCACTGCCGTCTTGCACTTGTATTCGTGAGCTAGTATGCATATTACAGAAATATGTATACAGTGTGTATTGTGTATGTTTTTGTTTGTTTGCTGCGTGAGTGTGTGTGTGTGTGTGTGAGAGAGAGAGTCTGTAAGAGTCTGGTTTGCACTTTCTCCTTGATGTACAGCTTTGTTAATGTCAGTATGTTCTCTCCCTGCTCTCTCCACCTCCATCTCTCCCTCTGTGGGCCCGTTGCGTTCCTCCTCTTCCTTACCTTCTATTATCCCGCGACAGCGCTGAAAAGGCTGCCATTTATGAGGAACAGATCCAAGGAGAAAGACAAAGAGAAGGCCATCTACCGGCGCTCCATGTGTAAGAGTCCCGACGGCTACTGGCTCCCTCCCTCCGTTCTCCACCGTGCCTGCATCCTCCTCCGTGTAGACTTCTGTTTCCCTCTTCTTAGCTTTGTTGCTTTCAGTTTAATGAGACAAGTGTTTGGACAACTTCTGTACCAGGGTTTGTTTGGAAAGAATGCATGTGTGATCCACAGCCCTCTCCAGAGTGTCGTATAACGACCGATTCTGGGTTTATTAGTTCATTAGGTTGGGTTACGCTCATCATTTTAGGAGCACAATGGTCTCTTTTCCTTGTTTAAATGTTCCGCTGGGTTCAGCACTATGCTTAGGACCACAGAACCTTTTGGTGGGAGGGTTTAAAGACAGGGATTTTGCTTTTTCGACCAACTAATATCGGTGCTGAAACGAGACACTGTAGATTTCTTGCTCCCGATTTAGCCACAGCAAATGGAAAAGCAAATTGTAACCAGTCTAAAGGATTTGCACCAGTACGGTAGAACAAGACCTCAGGAACCCTCTGGGCCTGCAGAGGAAAAGAGACCTTTGTAGCCTATAATGGTCTCTTTGCATTGATGGAGTAGAACCCGTCATATGGGTTACAGTCAGTAAATGGATGGTTTTACTGATGAATGTACGCAGGTACAGGAGAGGAATTAAGTATACCCTGGAAACTGGTTTGTTTACACTAATTTAAGATGATATATTATTGCAGTAACCCAGATAGCAATGAACGTTTGACCCAAATGTGACCACACCTGAGCCATAAGTGCCAAAAGTGGTCCAGAGTCGACCCGAATGTGGCCATTTTTATGAGAATGTATTTGAATACCTGTTTCTAAAATCTATCTTTAACATTGTTAAACACTCAGTGACATAAAACATGCAAGTACAACTGAAAGAGGGCCTTGAGTCCTGCAGCACATTTACCCACAGATGTTGCAGCTGGGCCTGTAGATCCTGCACACTTGTAGGTTGACCAAGCTGGCATTATCCTGCTGAAATGCCAGTCGGAAACACTACCAGGCACGTACGGCAACATATCGCTGAGCTGTTAAGAACACAGTCTCCAGTCAGACAACATCTGTACTCATTTACATATCTGACTCGGACACCTGTATTGTAGTTTCGCATCAGTCTGACGTTGTTTTTTGTCAACGAATGTATTTTTCCTGTATCTCCCACCCTTACCTTTAGCTATAATATTCAGCCTGTAGTTGTACTAGTTTGTAGCTTTGTATTTGTACGGTATTAGGATTCTAGTATCATTAGTATAGTAACGTAGTATTGGGTTAAGTAGCAGTGTTCTAGTGTAGTACTAGTGTAGTCATTTGTAACTGCTGTATTATTGGATGATGGTAATTGGGGGGTGTTGGTGTTGTGTACGCTGTGATCTCTCTGGATGTGTGTGGCCTGCGCTGTCTGTGACCCGGGCCTCAGTTCTGCTCGTGGTGTGAGGCGACTGTCCCATCTCTCGCACGGCACTACCACCCATCCGGTCACCATGTTGGAACTGAAATGGAGCGGTCTGCCGCACACGCACGCTCTTTTCCAATCTCTGTTTACGCCAGGGGCCCGGGAAAGCATTGCACAGTTCAGTGATGGCGCTGCCTTTTGACCCGAGGTCAACAGCAAACCACTCAGCTGTGCAGTGTCGCACCCTGGTCCACTGTCCGACACTCTTACCTCACTCTCTCTCTTTCTTCTGTTTACACAGACATCCACCCAAACAGCCTCTCTCTGCTTATCCAAACACATCCAGTGGAGGCTTCATTTCAGCTCTGTGCATGTCATGCTAACATGGCACCTCTTTACTTTCGTTTTCTTTTTCCTCAACTTCTCTCTTTCTCGCCGAGGCATTTGTGCTTGTCGATATTGGTGTGAAACTGCATGCCTCTCTATCTGTCTCTGCGCCACTTCCTGCAGCGCAGTAATAATCCTCCTGCTGTTCCCATCTCAGCCATGAACGACCTGCTGCAGACAATGGCGCTGGCTGGGGGCCAGTGGACCAGCAGCACAGACCACCTGGAGGCCCCTGACGACGCAGCGTCAGCGGGCGGTGGCCAGCGCATGAAGGAGCTGGGATCCATGGCCTACTCCACCAACGCCATCAACTGTGCCACCCTCAGTCTGCCGGCCGGCCACAACAAACAGAAGCTTAAGAACAAAGGTAGAGCTGACCACACAGCTGTGTCCGTCCTTCTCCCTCCCAGAGTCGCTGCATGTCTTGTGTCTGTGCTGTGCTGGAAGGGTCCATTTGATTTCCTTGTGCTTAACCCTCACCTGAGGTCAGCGTAAAAGTAGGGCTGGGCAGTTTGTCCAGAGATTAAACGAAACCGACATCAAGAACCTCTGATGTAGGTAGCAGTAAAACTCAAACACAGAGCTGATAACGGAAAACATGAGTTAATCGCAATGGAGATAAAACGTTCAGTTAATCGTGGTATTAGTTTGGGGTCGTATTGCTCAGAATTAGTTATTAAATAAAAAAAAATAGAATATATATATAAAATTAATCACATAGCTCCTCACATGGCACCTCCTAAACACAACAGTGCTAATAAGTGTAAGTTTGCTGGTCTTTATCTGTCTGTCTGGAAAGACCCCACGTTTGCCCTTCGGTTCTGATTGGTCAAAGCATTTTAAGATTAAATTCAAGGTTAAATTGCGATGAAATATTTAAACTACAATAAATATTTTAGGTATTTAAAACCAGTAGGTAGGGTTTTAAAAAAGTATTTCTTATTTTATTATAAATGATTATTAAAATATTTAGCATCTTCAGAAAATGTACACAATTTAATGCACAATTTCTGTTTAATATTAACATGTGTGAAAAAATTATGGGATGTTTTATCTGCAACTGAAACGTGCAATGTTGAGCAGTTAATTTATTTTCCCTAAAACCATAAATGAGTGAATCATAATTCAATTTCTTCATTTATTTTTCATTGTCCATCATGTTTTACCACTTTCCTTTCAAACCTGTAGGGTTGCCTGTGCTGCTCTGTCTGATTAAAGCACAGGAAGTGCAGTTCTGGTTGTTCTTCATGAGCTAGAACATAAGGATTGTGTGCTGAAGTCTGCTTTTCTACTTTGCAGATAATGCATCCTGTGAAGATGTTACACGAACCTCTTCAGACGAGCAGAGCGGCGTTCGGGCTCAAGGTGAGGAATGGCATCTGGAAAACCCTGTCTCATCTTCCATAAAGCAGTTACCTTCTGACAGCACGGTTAAAATGATGACACACAGTCATCTAGCCTGTCTTTTTGATCCACGGTGCCACATTTAGCCCTGTTCTGTAGTGCTCACGTTAGATGTGTAGGTCCTGCAGGGAGGCGTTCATACAGATCTCGCTCTCAGAAATCAAGGACATTTGCTTAAAGCGTCCAGCTCTGGGCCTGGAGACGTGGGCTGGAGTTCACGAGTATTTGGTGCAGCTTCTGTGTTGTCGCAGTTGGATGGAAGCCAGCTGAATACTTTCTGATGCCGCAGTTTCCAATATATCCTGGTTTATGTCATCCAGTAGAGCATATGTGGACAGTAGTGGAGGACATTATAATCAGAGCTTTACCGTTAAAGCAGCATTATGCATTAAATTACTTGCTTTAAACATGCATTTCTGGACAAGTTCCAGAACTGGCCCTGAAAGTGAAAGCACATGGGGTTTGATGAATTGAATTATAAGATTTTACCTGAATATGACTCTCAAAGAATTTGAGAAGTTACATGTGGTTGATTTATGTGGCATCTGATTGGATCATTTTTGTTTTTAAAACATGTAATGAACTTTTCTCAGCTTATCAGAGAAAAACACATTTTATAAAACTAGAAAAATGACTTTTTCCTCTCATTTTAAAAATGGTCCATATTCACACCAATGAAGAGTCCATGTAAACGAACGATATTTCGCTGTGAAGATACAGTGATGATTAGATTGATGAGGAAAGGGAGCTTGCTCCATTACAGGTGATGGACCAGCATGTTACTGGTTTTGACACTTAACGCTCAGACGCTTCGGCTGAGACAGGCTTGGCTAATCAGGAGAATATGTGTAAAGCTGTTTGACGGCGAGCTGTTTGTGTGTAATTGGACAGGACTGCAGCTCTTTAGCAATTCTGAAGGCCTCTCTCCCTCAGCTCCCACCTTGTCCACCACTTGCCGAGTCCCCTGTAACATCTGTAGTAAGTGACTCATCTGCATGCACCGCTGGAGCTTTCTCCGGCAGGACGGATTGAATTTAACACTCTGTTCTCTGTTCTCCTAAAGCTTTTTCCTAAAGGGTTTAGCAGGGTCCTTATATAATCCTCCCATCACGCCGCATTTGTATGTTGGCACTCCTTAAGGCTCCTCCTTTGTACAGTGTAGTGCCCCTCCTTCCTCACATACTGTTTGGTTTCTCCTGCAAGGCTCTTCCCCTCTGCCAGTACCTGCCACTGAGTTTGCTCCGGGCAAATTTGGCTGCTGATTGTTCCAGCCATCGTGGACCATCTGCTGCCCCAGTGTGATCTGTTCTCGTGCTGTGTGCCCCGTCATCCCCGTCCAGCCTCCAGTTCAGCCAGTCTTCATTGTAGCAAGGACACTGTTAGTAATAGTAATAATTCCCAGAACTCGGGCAAAGATAAAGGTATGCCCATATGACCTGGTTCCTCTTTTATTATTGAGGGTGTCTGTGGTGGTAAAGTCTCCAAAAGAAACCACGTTTTGTACAAATCAGGAGTCTTTGATATGCCTGGGGTGTCAATCGAACACGGAAAATTGATCTGTCATCTGGACTCTTTAACATGTCTTTCAGCTGTGGTGGTGTGCTGCTGCTTACTTAACTGTTGGTGAATTGTTTGTGGTTTGGCTTTGGGTGTCTTGTAGACAAATGCAGGGCTCACCATGAACTTGTTTTCAGTCTCTTCTTCGTTTCTTGCTTTTCGTCCTCCAGGTGCAGTGAACGGCAGTCTGAGCAGGCCTCACAGCGAGAGCAGTGGTGAATTCAGCCTGAGCTTGGACACAGAGGTTTGGTCCAGCGGGAGTAGCCCAGTGCAGCAGCCGCATTCCCAGAGGTCATCGCATCAGAGTCCCTTGCAACTCCGCAAAAACCTGGAGCCCACTGGTGCACAGAGCAAGAGGAAGACAGGCTCTCCTGGCAGTGAGGTGTTGTCCCTTCAGCAGTTCCTGGAAGAGAGCATAGACACTCCTGAGGTGACATGAGCGCCTCCTTAAAGATACATAAAGCTCGGCCGTGGCAACATCTAATCCTGCTAAATTAAAAAGTGATGTTCTTAGTAACTGCCATCGGCTTTATCAGACCCCGTCTGTCAAACGTTTACAGAATGGCTAGATGCTGTTTTAATCATATGTTTTTCGTTCCCCCATCCAGGCTGGCAGCCAGGAGAACCTGACCGTAGAATCACCCCGTCTGTCAGGAGCAGCTGAGCCTGTTCAGAAAGAACGTGCCAAGGGGCGGGGCATTCTGCGCTCTGCCAGTGGTAAGGCCGCACCTTCAGACTCCAGCACCACACGAACGGGGCCAGGGCGCCCCACGCTGCGCAAGGCAGAGAGCACCCGCGTCAAGGGTCCTAGCCAGCCTAGACCCAGCCTGACATCTCAAGGGAAGGCCACGTCCGTGTCCGAGCGCCTAGACGCCTCGTCCTCCTCCGCAGGTCTTCCCCGAGCGAGCAGTGTCATCTCCACAGCTGAGGGCAGCACACGGCGAACGAGCATCCACGATATGCTTTCCAAGGACAGCCGTCAGCCAATCTCCGTTGACCCCTCGCCCTCCAAGAGCAGCAAACCTCGCCCTCAGCCTGTGCCCAGTGAGTACCACACATCCCCCAGAGCACACGTCCACGCTCCACCCCAGTCTAGTGTTCCCACACCGCTGCCCAAGTCCGCCAGCATGCCGTGCACTGGCCACGCCCCCAGTGTAGAGGACCCTGAGCTGTCCAGTCTGCAAGCCTTCCTAGGCCCCTCCTTCACTGTAGATTCAGTCTTCCTGGACTCCATCCTTAGTGAGCCGGTGTTTGCGGGCGGCACTAGAAACCAAGCCATCCTCTCTCTCAATACTTCCCTAGTTAGTAACATCAGCGGCCCTCCCCTCAAGCCCAGAGAGCCCAAACCCAGTCAGAACCAGCCAAACGCCCCCCCTGACACCAAGATAGACGGAAGGGGCGCTGATAACAATCATGTGAGCATCTCCGACCAATCAGCTCCCTTGAGTTCAGAGGATAGCCAATCGCTGTGGTACGAATATGGCTGTGTCTAATGTATGGGATCATGTGACCTGTTTCTTTCCTTTGTGGTGACTGTTCAGCACCTGCATGAAGGCTTTGAGCACTACCATGGTATCCGTTTGTTTGTTTTCTTCCCCTCGTTTTGTTGCTGACTTCATAACCACGCTCTCGACCCTTTGGCCTGTCTGTGGGACATTCTTTGATCTCGACTCTGAACAATCCCTCTGTCCAACTTCTGAATGTCTGCATGCGTGGTAATCCTTATGTCTGTTATTTTTTTAATTTCCATAAGATGCGTAATCCATGTGCAAACGTTCCTTTGTTTACGAAGATGTATATTATTCATGCCACCACATTTATGATCCGAATCACAGCCATCGGTTGTAGCTTTGCACCTACATCACAAGCTTCGCTCCCCGTGGAACTGCGTCATTTCATCCTGCTAATTTATTTTTCGTACCCTGTGCCTACATTTGCGTGTTCACAAGTTCCAAAGTGAGCTGAAACTGATCTACTTTGATATTTAAATAAAGTAATTAGGCTTGTGGAGCATGTCCCACGATGCTCTGTCCCTTCAAAGCTATTTAAAAGACTAATAGACATCAGTGTACAAATGAATTTCTTCACATCTGTTCTACAAGTTACTTGCTGCAACTTTGGGGGTATTTTGGGGCTTGTTCAGAGGGGACGCTTTTTCAAGTGGGATATCTGGTGTTATGCACATGGTAACTGGGACTGTCTTAAGTAAATGGGTTCCACAACATCACTGCTGTGTCACTGCATGGCTTTTCCCTCTGTGTGTCAGTCCTGAGACTATTTTGATTGCTGCAATCAAAATGAGCAGATCAGCTGACGTCGTTTGTGGGTGTTCTGCTTTTTGTTTTGTTTACTTGTAATCAGCACAGTTCTACTGTGTGTGCGATTGTGCTGTCCACTGTGTCACTACATTTTTCACTATGTTGGTGTTGGGGGTTCTCTCAAAAGTGAACGAATCCATGAGCATCCATCCACGTATGATTTCTTGAATTGCAGATGTTGTGAAGTTGGATAAGCTTCATAGAACACTTCACATTAAACGTAACGAGATCGAAGTTGGGTCTTCCGATCTGCACTAATAAGACCCGTAGACCTTTAATCCACAAACTGAATGTTTGATTTCTGCTGTGAAGCTTAACCAACTTTACACTGTTCAAAGTAAAGGTGCCTCAACCGGTTCTCTGAGCAGGTCCTAGAGGAACCATGTTTGTAGGACGTGAAGCTTTACATACTTAAGTGAAGGTATTTCAAGCTCAGAAAACCAAAACCCTTTGAAAATGAAGGCAAAATTTAATACTGTCTGTTCGTTTTCTTTGGTCGTCTGCAAAATGACCCAAACTGAATTAGGCTTGTTATCGCTGCTACTTTGCATATGTTTTACAATTTTGACCAGAAAATATCCACATTCTATTCTTTTATATTAGCAATGAATTTTAAAAAGCTAAATTTAAAAGCTGATAACTACACAAGTTATTTGGTTTATCTGAGTAATAATTTCTTCCTTTCAATAATCAATAGATCATTTGGTTGTGAAAATATTTGTTGCAGACCGACTTTCGTTTTAAACGCTGTTTATATTTTACGGATCCAAAAGTGGTTCTTCTTTGGCTTCCTTCAGAAAAACCATTTAAATCACCTCTGTTATGAGTTCTCCACGAAAGACTGCGTTTGTGAGGGGAGCTCAGATAGGTCACCTGCTTAGAGGAGTCCTCCGATGAGATGTAAGGTTAAGTGTACATTTTAGTTCCGTTAGTAAACGGGTTCTGCTGAAAAGTGCACGTGCCAGTCACACTTGACCCGTCTCACCACAGCAGTAGCGCAGTCTGTAATACCTGTAGCTCTGTTTCTTTGATGCTTCTATTTCCTGAGTATTTTATTGCTCCCTGATTATTTATCATGTACATATATATATATATGAAGTGAAGTTCAGTGCTTTTGTTTTGGGTTCTGTTTTTTGTAATATTTAGTTGTAATATGACCTGCCTTTGTCCTGCAGATGTGGAAGTGTTACAAGAACGCAGAAAATCAAAAAGCCGATCGGGAGAGCAGCAAAGCTCCTAAACAGTAGCCGCAGAGCTAGCGTTTTCACGAGCTTGAAGGGGTGAGTGTCGCTGCCCGCGAGGGGGGATGGGAGGTCGCTATGGTAACCCCGAGAGTTGGAACAGATGTCTGAGCTGCACGTGCTTGCATTTCCGTGCTGGTCTCTGGTGACTGTGGAGGCCATGTTGATGATGGATCCTGGCCTGCATGGTTCACTGTGTGGGGTGGGGTTGGTTTTTTTTTTTGGTTTTTTTTCCTTTCCCCCCCTTAGCTCTGCTTCCTTCCCCCTTTTCCCCTCAGTTCAAAGAACCCCAGACATCCTCTCTCAGCAGCTCCCTCTCCCTCCTTCTCAGTGGAAGTTTGACCGAGTGGCTCCATGTCCCTGCTGAGGTAAATTTGTGTAGTCTGAATCGCCCCTCCTCTCAGACGTGGCTTCAGTGCTGCATGGTGGTACCTCCCTTGCTTACCCAGCGCATGTCTCTGTATTTGTGTGTGGACCGCTGGAACATGTATTTCACAGCACTCTTGAGTGAGCAACACGCAACACACACACACACACACACACACACACACACACACACACACACACACGGTGGAAACCGGAGTACCCGGAGGAACATGCATGCAAACTCCACACAGAAGTGGAGTTTACACACAGAAACTCGCCCCCCGGGGATTGAACCCAGGTCCTTCTTGCTGTGAGGCAACAGTGCTATCCACTGCGCCACCCACAGAGTACCACTACATAAATAAAAAAATACATTCAAAATACTTCAAACCGGTGCTGAGGTTTGATGGATTAGATGGGCAACATTTATTTATTGAGTAAATAATGAATACATATATACGTACATATAGTAATATTTCTTCCTTACTGCCCATCCCCATGTAGACACTTCTCTTTTCGAGCTAAATCACCAAAACTTGGATCTGTAACCTTTTGAAAAACAGTGCAGTTAATTAACATAAACATAAATCTATAACAAACAAATCAATTACTCGCAAATATGCTTTTAAAATGATCCAAACCACCATCAATGAAAAGTTTGTTACATTTTGGTTTCACCGATAAAGACTATTTCATGGTGTAAACTTAAAGGTAATATAGTATAATAATGCAGTTACTCTATTAAGAGCTTTAACCTTTAAAATTATTAAAAACTGCCGTTTAACATTAAACCCTGAGGTAATTTAGTTTGTCCTACAGGTTTTTACTTCCATCTCCTCGCTGTCGTCTAAAGTCTTGTTCAGACAGGTTAAGTCTAGGATTACACCCCTCCATCTCAGTGATTTTAGCCCCTTATGAACCTGCCATGCTTAGTAACGTTTCTGCTGCCTTTTACCGTCAATAAAACGGGACGTAAGAACCCCAGGTTTAACTCGTTTGGTGTAAACCGCCATCTCAGTGGAAAGGCACAACCACATTTTAAGCTTTAAGAAGTTGTTTGATTAGATTCCTTCGCTGAGAAAGCAGAAGGTCCTTGGAATTTTAGGTGTGAGCGGTGCAAAAATGATCACACGTTCCCAAATCAGAAGTCGAGGGCATGAGACTGAATTAACTAACGTCCTGTGGAAGCTAATGATCCCTGTTTAGCCTTTTGAATGGACTAAAACAGTGTTTCCCAACCCTGTCACACCTGCTCCGCATGTTTTAGAGCTCACCCTGCTCCCCTGATTCAACTAATCAGCTCATTAACAAGCCCTTCAGAGTTGCAAGGGGTGTGTTAAAGCTAAAATGTGTAGGGCAGGTGTGACCCCAGGAACAGGGTTGGGAAACACTGGACTAAAAGGTCTGAATATGGCTAATGTTTATTTCAAACCACTGTGAGAGTTTGGCACTGTTTGCTGAAGAACACCTGAAATCTTATGCTATGCTAGTTGGTGTGGTGCAGTGGACAACAGCACTACCTTTTGTTGTTCCCTGATCTGGCAAGACCACCACAGTACACCAGGGCGCTTTTCCACCAACGTTGAACCTTTTGAACCATTCGGCGCTTTTCCACCAACGAGCAGCTTCTTGAACCTGAAAGGTTCGTTCGCAGCGAGAACCAAAAATAAGTAGGTTTTCGTTTCGACTCGCTGTGGGTGTCCAGTACAGCAAGGACATACCATTCGTCTCACGCAGCATCTACGTCTCATCGTCGCCAAAATCTGACCCAGGTTTACTTTGGGAGGAAAACAAACATCTGTTAAATATTCACAAACTCTCGCAGGTAGTCTATACACACCACTATCTTATCACTTCCGTTTACTGATGCTGTGCAGCCCCTCTGGTGACATACCCTCAGCTCCACTAACACCGGTGTAAATGCAGGACGGTTCTGAAAATCGAACAGAACGGGTTCAAAACCGAAGTTCTTTTGGTGGAAAAGTGCCTTTGGGGCCTCGGGTACAAAGACTAACCTCACATGTAACAAAGCAAATGCACGAATCGAACAACAGATCAGAATAATGACAGTAAGAGAAAAGCCATTCGCCACTTTGTTCCACGGTCCATGTGTCTCTCTTCTGTCTCACCATTTCTGCCTGTAATCTCATGTTTCTGCCCTTCTCTCTTCATCTCTTCACTTCCTCCTCTTCTGCTGCCACTTCAGAGAGAAAAGTGACCTTCGACCTGACAGTCTGACTGCCTTTTTTTAAAAGTTCGGACACGGTCGACGTCAAGAAAAGATCGAAAGATTGTATGTCCTTTTATTAAGCAAGGATCCTTCTTCTCTGTTATGAACACAAACATCCTTTTCCTTGAATCAAGGAAATGCAAAAGCAAAGACTTGATCATTCTTGAGTTTTGACCATGTTTGACAGATTGCGCTGCTGTACTGCAGCTTTACAGACTTCGTTTGGTGCCAGTGTTTGGTGCGAGGGAGTCTGAGGGAGATTTTTACCGAACACTGGCCAGACCCCTGCGTGACTCAATCAGCTGGCCTTTTTAAACCCTGCCAGCGGACTCGTCTTACGAGTGCGTGCATGCGGCGCTACATCTCTAGTGTTATAAAACATTCTCATACATCAGTCTGCACAAAAACGACATGGATCACCACATTCTGCATGGAGCAAAGACGATCAACACGTCCCCCTTTTTCCTCCTCACCATTGAGAGTGGACATGAGAGCGGATTCTCCAGATACAGAGACAATTAAGAGAAAAAGGACTCTATGGGAAACATTTTGTCACCGGGGTTGCCAAAAACAAGGGTACAGCAAGTTCCTGCCTCTGGCAAGCTGTGTGTGAGAGAGAGTGTGCGAGAGTGTGTGTGCGCCTGTAAGACTACTGTCACCATTTAGACCTGGCATTTGCTTCCTTTTTCACTTTTACATAAATGTATAAATGTGATCAAACAAAGCTTGTGTCTGTTGTCTTGTTAATTCAACCATTACAGTACCAGTGGAGATGCACGTGCTGCAACAGAGGCCTGACTATTCATTCACCTAATTAAGGACACATGATTCAGGAAAAAGACCCCAGAATTTGGCGGCACACAAACACCAATCAGCAGATCCCTGTGACTTTAAGGCCACCGAACTATGCCCCAAGAAATGCCAAGAGAACCGCAAGGAACATGTTCCGTACCGAATCGTGTCCATCTGGAAAAGCCACTAGAACAGTTCCCCTCTGAGCTCAGAAAGTTTCGTCCCTGCTGTGGAAAAGAAGCCTTCGAAACCCTGCTTTGTGGGGAAACCTGGTACAACGAAAGCCCCCAAAATGACCTTAATATACACATAAAAACAAGCGTCCTAGAGTTCGTGAACAGCCTTTCTAATGAACGCATTCAGCTACTTTAAGTTGCACCCATTGCTGACACGGATGTGCAAATGCAGTTTGCACTGCCAATAGAATGGGACTCTCTGGAGCAGATAAACAAGAACTAGAATGTCTTCTTTGGACAGTAAAGACAGTTACTCCAACAAAAGCAGGATCAACTCAGAAGAAACATGAATGAGGTGTCCCAATAATTTCGTCTGTGCCATGTATGTCCAAAGGTTGTAGACACTTGCTCAATTAGTCCTTCGTCTGAATAGCTGTAGTAACAAGTTACCCTGTGAGAATTTGATTGCATTCTGCCACTAGTGTATAAATGACATGGTACTGACTGGATCACAGACGATGCTCTGCATAGCTGTGGCGAGTTCAACACCCAGCTAGTCGGCACTTAGCTTTGGATTTGGTCATAAATCGATTAAGCTCATACAGTACAGGCTAAAATTTTGGACACACCTTCTCATTCTCAGTTTTCTGTATTTTTATGACTATTTACATTGTACATTCTCACTGAAGGCATCAAAACTATGAATGAAAACACAGAGTTTTGAACTTAACAAAAAAAGGTGAAATAACTGAAAATGTATATTTTAGTTTCTTCAAAATAGCCACCCTTTGCTCTGATTACTGCTTTGCACACTTGAAATCTACAATGTAAATAGTCATGAAAATACAGAAAATGCATTGAATGAGAAGGTGTGGCCAAAATTTTGGCCTGTACTGTATGTAGATGCTTTGACAAAACACCTGCAAATTGTTTCTCATGAAACTAACGGTTTTAAAAAGTTTGGTTTGTCCTACATTTAATTCGTACAACTCAATACTGGAGGGCTTTACACTCCTCTAGGTTCTTGTTTATCTGGTCCAGAGTCCTATTCTATTGGCAGTTCTTCTCTACTGGGACTAGACAAGCTGTGTGTGCAATTGCACACCTGTGTCAGCAATGGGTGAAACAAAGTAGCTGAAGGCTGAATTAGGGGCATTCCTGACATTTAGACATATAGTCCACTCAAAATGTTACATTGTCCAAGTCTAGTCTTAATCCCTGTCCTCGATCCAGTCCATACTAATCAAAACTGTGAAGAACCGGCTCGTGTCCTGTCTCCTTCAAAAACTTCATCAGGTCATCTGGCTTCAGTCCCATGGTGGCAGCATTGGTCATAGGGTGAAAGTACACACGCTCATGGTCCCCATTCACCAGGTCACTGTCCATGACAAACTTTACACTCTGGTCCTTATCACAGAAGAGAGCCAGAGCTGTGGCACAGCCTTGGCCTACCTTCAGCTTCTCCATCATTGTCCCCTCATCAGCAAAGCGCAGGTTACCACTGCCCACACCCACCTTCTTGGCCAGGTTATTGAGGTTGACCTGTCGATCATGACGAACAGAGACGAGCCACAGACCCTTTTTCTTCTTGTCTTTTAAGAAGAGGTTCTTCGTGACGACACCGCTGAGATGCTGCACATGAGGCATCATCTCCTCCACAGTGAACACCTGGTGAGAAATTAAACATGTATGTACTTTAAACACATCCACAAACATTTCTATGCTGAAAGAAACAGCCTGAGCAGCTAAAGCTGGTTTCCCAGCACAGATGTGCTCATTTGAGATGAGATGGTGTACAAGCACAATCAACTCAACTATGTCTTTAACAGCTTGATACTAACATGTTTGATTTACTGCAACGAAACAATGCACTGGTAACAACATTATGGCTCGTAGCTGGGTTCTACTCATCTGTGGTGACGATAATGAGCTGTTTTTAAATAAGAGTATTTGTGAAAAGACGGGTTTAAAGGTGTATTTGCTGTAATAGTGGAACTGAGCTTCCAGCAGTCTGAGCGCAGGCTCTTTTGCTGGTATGTGGCGGCGCCCGGTGGCCAGCGGTGGAACTGCACCACGGCGCTCTAACGCTTAGTCTACTCAGTGAGAAACGTGACCTTCTTAAAAAGACAAGGGACACTTTAAACAGGACTAAAACCTAAAGATAAGAGATAAACACACGTTTGATGCAGGTGAATATTTACCTCGGGGTGGTCCACACAGACGAAGTCAATGTTGAGTGACTTTAAGAGGTTTTCTAACTCTGCTCGTAGTTCAGATCCCATCGCGAGGATTAATATACAGATACTTATTATATAAATATAATATTTATAATAAAATCACAGCTGAGCTTTTGTTTGCACTCCTCAGTCTCGCCGCAGACGGAAGTTCCCACTGCGCATGCGCCAAGGGGAGTCCTGAAACGAACACGTGGCCAAACTCACCCCTTCCTGAAAAGTAGATTTAGAGGAGGTCAATGAGGTCAGATGATTCACCTTGTTCTGAGAGGGACAGCACAGGGGTCTTACTGCCAGGGTCCTGCAGGGTCCTCCTGAAGCCACTGGACATAAAGTTCATTAAAGTTACTTTTTCACACTATCCTCACTCCCCAGATATATCCATGTGTTTTGACCCCACATATAGACACCTACCAGTGATGGAACCGGGAGGGGTTAAACATGGGCCCCATGTGAGATTAAAGTGGGCTGGATCCCATAACACGTCCCAATCCATTCTGGTTTCACCTTATTATTGAGCAACACCAAAAAAAACCTAACAACAAAAATGTGCAAAAATACAAATTGCAAGCACCAGCTATTACAAGCCTTTTATATACAAAATATCAACTATACAGAAGACAAAAGTGTTCTCAACTTTCGTTTATGCAAAAAGTCATTTCAAATTCCAAACAAATCTAAAAACAAAATAGGAGATCAATGGTTTTCTAGTATTCTGTTCTAATAATAAAGAAGGGAACCAAAGACACTGAGGTGGAACCCATAGGAGTACATCTTCATCACCTTTAGTACTGTTGTCCAAGACTAGTCTTAATCCCTGTCCTCAATCCAGCCCATACTAATCAAAGTTGTGAAGCACTGGCTTCAATCCCATGGTGGCAGCATTGGTTATAGAATGGACGTTCACACGCTCATGCCCCCCATTTGCCAGCGTACGTCTTCAGAACCTGAATAACATTAATTATACACTATTAGTTATTCTTTTGCTGCTGCATTGCCTTCTTACACATTTACGGTTATTAAAAGAAAAAAACTGTACTTCTACTGTATGTTTGTTCTGTCAGGGAAAGACCAGGGACCTTGTAGAACCATGAACGCAAAATACAAACATGCAAAGTACATATTTTCATTTAAATAAAGTATTAAAGTGCAGTTTATGCTTAAGAAACTGACCGTTGGAGTCATTGCTTTTACATACGAGTGAGCAGGTAGACCTTTTAATAACCACAGTGTACACAGGGGGGCAGTAGAGTGACTGCAGGCAGACAGATTACGCAGCCCTTTGGGGTAGCAAGACAGACCGGCTGCATCTGAAGAGTTGATTGTAGGTCCCTGTCTTATTTGTTCACTCTTTGTTTTTGCTTGATCTGGAAGCCATGTGGATCCACAGCCTTACAGAAGCTGTAAGAATGGAGATTAGATTAAATGGTGAAATAGATTAAATTGTATAAATCCCCACTTCACTATAATCTGCTTCACCTGATGTTGGTATTCAGGCTCTTCACAAATGACTGCAATTACACAAATCAAAAGCAATTTGAGGGTAAAATCACTGTGTAGATGCAGAAAAAGGCCTCGATCAGTAGTTTGGATTGCAGTTGTATCCACATTTGAACAGTAACACACTTTTCTACTGTGCAGTATGACATGACTTTGGCTTTCAAAACTGGGATACACAGAGAGATCGTTGTCTTGTACTATCCTGTGCTTCATTCACCCACAGATGTTGCAGCTGGGCCTGTAGATCCTGCACACTCAGAGGTTGTTGAAGCTGGCCTCCAGCTGCTCCCATAAATGCTCCATTGGTGGTAAATCTGGTGATCGAGGCAGATCTGGCAGAGACATTCCTGGGAAAACCTTGCTGTGAGCATTATCCTGCTGAAAAATGCCAGATGGAAGGCAACATGACCACAGGATGTCCTGCACATATATATGATCTGTTAGTGTCCTTCAAATCACTACTAGAGGAAGATCATCCCACCAGCAGTTGGGTCAGCGTGTCGCTCACCACAAGGTGTCCATACGTTCCTGAAAAGTAATCACAGTTCCAGTCCACAGCACTCTAGGTTTCTCATTAACAAAACCACTGCAAACAAAGGTGACGGTGGCTTGGTCAGAACGGTTTAGATGGCAGGCAGTTTGTCCAATGACCATGCTGCTTCTCTCGGTCCAATGACGCCCCCTTTCTCGAAGTCTGTCAACTGGGTTAAATGTCTTAGAGGTACACGACCCAAAAGTATCCTCTGAGATACTCTTATCAGACCACACCTGTACTCACTCTCAGATCTGCCCGAGACAGTAATTCACTTAAACTAAGGATTATTTCCTGGTTTTGCAGCCACGTGAAAACACAATGGAAACTCATCGTTTATTTCACAAGTGTATCATGTTTATTTTGCCAAAGTACACAGTTTTGGTAGGGGGGCAGTAAGTGGATTGGATTAAACGAACAAACACTTTAGAGTTGAGCCCAGAAGCAGTTCTTCACAGTTGGAGTCGAGTCTAGAGGGCGTAGAGTGTAAGCAGCCTCACTGAAATGACATTTCTGTAAACGTTTTGTAAACTATCAGGCGTGATTTACTTTTGGAACTACTTCTGGGCTGACCAGTTCAACACACCAGTCATAAAAAACCTGCATGATCACAGTTCTAATGGAGTGGATCATAGTCCGGTTCTGTCCGCAGTGATTGGGTGATTTAAGTACATTGATCAAATACAACATGGAATCATTGGTTTAAGAGAAACATTTCAAAGCCTTTGCATAAAACGTCAGTAATATCATTTCATAAAGAAAGTAAAAATAAAAAAAAGACGTAAATGAGACACAAACTGAACATATTCACGTTAACCCTTTTCATCATCCACTTATGATTCGTTGGTGCAGAAAAATCTGCTCAGTGCATATTAATAACAATAGTGATCACGACAACGGAGCACGTCATTGTAACGGTAGGCTCTCTCTACATCACGTTTTCCTCTGGCTACATGCGTAATAATCAGCTCTACGGACAACAAACTAGTCTTCTGCACAGGCTTGACGTGTGTGTAGGTGTTATTTCACTCGGTAAGGCTACACAATACATCCTTATTTTAGTCCGCAGAATTTTGCCGTCTGCAGAAGGCAGGGATACACAAACTGGCCTTCTGTCAACCTCAGCGCTATTAAAAACACATCTCGGCAAGTGAAAACATCTTAAACACAGTCAATATGTGAAGCGCATTAATGTAAAAACGCATTTAAACAATAAATACGAACTTCGCCGTCACAAAATCTTGCATCTCAAAAACAGCAGCTTTACAGGAGAGAGGAAAAATACTCAACTTTCGATGAAAGTTAATGTAAGAACGTTTTATTCTCACTCGTTTTGGAGCATTTCTATTGGTCCGTCGTGCAACTCTGACGATATAAAAAACAGCCAGATTCACATTAAAACAGTAAAAATGGAGATACGAGGTTTTGAGTGACAGCGACGGCATAAAATCATCTAATCAACTGAAATAATCCTTTATTCCTTGAGACAGCTAAGCATATTCCGATGTTAATAAACGATTATTGAGCCTGTTCGAACATCATGCCGACATTTAAAGGGGGATTCCCCTTTAAGATGCTTTCACTTACCTATAATATATTATGTGTGTGTGTGTGTGTGGTGTGCTATGTAACCACCACTTGATACACCCCTAAAAGCACTCTGCTGTTCCTCTCTCTCTCTGTGTGTGTGTGTGTGTGTGTGTGTGTGTGTGTGTGTGTGTGTGTGTGTGTGTGTGTGTGTGTGAGTATATATGTAGAGTCCTCCTGCAGCCTAGGGTGTATTTAAGTAATAGATACACTTCTACACTGCATGTATACAATCCGTACCAGATTCCTGCTCACAGCAGCTGGTAAAGATGCTGATCTGGTGTAACAGCTGTGTTACTCAAATGCATCCCATTCATTTAGCCATATCATACAGAAATGTTCCTTTGAAATGTTTAGTGATATTTTATCACATCTCGACTCGTATTGAAATATGATGCTGCTTTTCCACTGCTTGGTGCCTACATTACTCGGGTCTACTCGCTCTTAAAATACAGGTTTATAGACTCCGAACGACATTATCTGAACAGGTTTTCAGATTCGGAGTATCGATTAAGGGAATAGCTTAATGCATTTTGTTATTCTTAAGGCAGCTCTGCTTATTTAAAGACACTTTTAGCTCGTAACAGGCACGCAAGTAACGTCTCACTATTATTTAACACTATTTAATGGCTTAAAGTAGTGTATTATTATTTATTTAATTTCTATTGAGTGTAGCTTTTTCCTGCATGTCCAGACAGATATCGAGAGAATATATCCTATAATAAAGAAAAGTGAACCTTACTCTGTAGGAAAGTTAACTTAAGTCTGTCAGGGGTCTTTTAGGAACAGTGCTGTTATACTGGCAGCTTCACAATACTACACATCGACCTAAACACCTGTACACAATAGCTCAACAACAGCGCAGTATGTCTGCATCACTCCAGCCAATCAGAGCTCTGCAAGGTTTACACATCATGTTTTAGTCCCTACTCGGATCACTCGGAACCGTACGTGAGCAGATGCGAAAATAATACATGGTTCCAGGTACCAGATGCCAAGTAGAGTCGAGAGGAGTAGTGTAGGAACCATGTCGTGGAAATGCAATATAAACACACGGACATTGCGCAGTCCACCTGCTGCCTCTTTGGGTGTCAGACAGCCTGTTTGTCCCAGAATTCTCTGGAAGTTTTCAGAAATTCACTCTAGATCCAATCACAATCTCTCAGGCTCACTCAACACAGTAATGAACAGACAAACACAGTGTGTACTAAAGATCTTACTGAATTTCATGTGAACACAAAACACACACCACCTACTCATCAAGGGTTGGGCTGAAAGAAACATTCCCACCTCCAAGATCTCGAACTCGCAAGCTCTGACCCAACGAATGAACGAAAGAGCAGCTCCCTCACACACACAAAGGACTCAGATATCGGTATGGAAATGTAGCAGAAAGTCAAAGTTGGCCAGTTTGACACAGCAGAGTTGGAAGTGGGGTGTCGTGCCTCTGCCGTTGGTACTTGTCCAGAACACTGTGCCTGGTCCCTCCTCCACTTCCATCGACACCAAAAAAGAGTTTGACCTCACTACCGGCCCTTGTTCTTCTTCGAGTTTCCCTGAATGGGACATATGAAAGGAAGGCTTGTTTAAATCAATAAATACATTCATTTAAATTTATGGCATTTGGCTATAATTGCTCTTATCCAGTGCTTTGCTGTTCACTCAGAAAATATCCTTAGTTAGTTTGTAGAGGCAGAATCTAGAGATTCCTCAAGCTTAGATTCTACTAAATACGAGTGACTGATACAATCCGAGTGGGGGGGGGAAGAAAAGAAAAAGCAAAGGATCTCAAATGAACAAAGAAATCTCAAAGACTCTTCAGGTTTCATTGGTTCTTTTTGGGCTTGTTGTTAGTCATCATCAAGAAAGGCTGGGTGACGCAAGAGTTCCAGGTAGCAATGTCCTCAGTTCTCAGTCCTTCACGTAAAAATGGCAGTTAAAAGAAATGGTAAAGGTCAATGGTAGATGTTTGGAAAACTAAAAACATTGAGAAGTGCTCATAGGATTGCTAAAAGATGAATCACTATGAGTCATCAGAAGAAAACTTTCCTAAGTCGGACGATTTCAAATGGAACATCTGTACAAGCATTATTTTTGATGGTCAAATGACTAAAGTGCTTGGACCACCACCGTCACACGAGATGCTCAGTTTAGTCTGAAGAGACATTAGGAAAATGGTCTGGAGATGAGACCGACCACGGCTTATTTATATATTATTATTATTTTATGGTCTGCAGAATTAATTGTGAATTTGTTGATACAGAGAAGGTGAAACAAGGAACTGACCTTGTTGCCTAGTTTGAGGGTGTCGATCTCCTCTCGCTGTTTGCTGAGGGTTTCGTTCATGCTGCAGAGATGGTCACTCATCATGCTCAGTTGGTCTTCATAGCTCCTTTTGGTAGTGCTCAGTTCATCCTGTCCAATAAAGCACAGTCATACCTTTGTTTTCTACGAATCACGTAAAACACGTTTGGTGTCTGAAGTGTGATTTTCTGTAGCACTATAAGACTGAGGTCTCAAAGTGGAGAGACGGCACTTCACACTCGATTGCATTCTTTATTTATCTGCACCTACATTTGTTTCTTTTCAGCTGGACCTCTGCTTCACTCTGGAGCTTACCTGCAAGCGTGTGATGTTCTGATTGGCGAGTTTCACGTCCTCAGTCAGAGTTTCACGAGATTTCTCTGCAATGGTCAGACGTTTAGCCAGCGCCCGGCACTAAAACACAAAACCATCTGATCAAACTTGGGTGTGAAAAAGAAAGTGTTAATCTAGATCTAAATCGAATGGAGTGACATATCATGAAGCTTTATTGTTATAAACATCTTAAAGTGGCTTAAGATGACTTGAAGAATCCAGCTTCGTCAGCTCAGTCACAGTTACCCACCTTTGTAAATCACAGACGTTCTTTTGATTGAGCAGTTAAATCAGATCAAGCAAGTGTGAAACTAAGTATTCTGAAGACGTGTGATGGAACAGCTGTGGTGGTGTGGTGTTAGAATAGTTAGAACCCCAGCTCCGGAGTGCACTACTACTCACTTCTGCATGGAAATGCACAGCCTTGCTGTCAGACATCTGAAGCTGGGTGGTCAGCTCAGCTACCCGAGCCATATAGTGGGTTTTGATCAGGTGTTCTCGTGACTCCTCATCTCCAACCTGCAGAACAGACAGACATGTCTAATAAAAAGACAGTATGAACGCCCTTAAATATGTAATTTATTAATAAACAATTAAATTTAACACCACTTTAGGAGACCATTCAGGAGGACAGACACCCCTCCACACACTCCAGAGACTCAGAGAGAGCCAACACTTGATCTAGCACCTGGTCAAAGCAGTAAAACCACTCTTATGACCTGAAAGTCTTATAACGTTGAGCTCTATCAGACAGGGCTCTTCATACTGCAGTGTGAAAGCAGAACATTCCAGACCACGATTATACAATCAAACTAAAACATCCATCTTGGACCTTGGTGTGAAAACGCCCTAAATGCACCAGGTATCAGCAATGCTAAAGCCAATCTATTACTCTCAAAGACAATCCAAATTAACGGTGAAGTTTTTAAAATACTGTAACACAGTAATACTGTTCTATTCTAACGTTATCAGAGCAGGATCGGGACGGACAGGCCGCTGGTTCGATCCTCAGGACCAGGATTCATGGAACAGACGATTGATCCCTGGGTGCTGAGGTGGCTGCACATTGCTCTAGGTGTGTTCTCACTTCCCTTATCACTAGAGTGCGTCACTGTTATATTTCTGTTCTTAGTACTTACAGTCTCACTGGTTGGGGTTGTTGTTAACATTCCAACCTGATGATGGAAACAACGAAATTAAGTTAATCACAGTTACACACACCCATTCTTACACACACACTCATCGTCAAACAGGCAGTTGCACCTAGAAGGATTTATCGGATTGCAGCGCAGTTGTCTCAGAATGACAGCGGGTCATCTTCATTGAGGAGTCCTGCTTTTGACTTGGTGGAGATAAACAACAATTCTGTTTGTGTAGAAGGTCCGGTGCTCTGTTCCAACAGGACAACGCTCGTCCACATACTGCTGCCAACACTCTATCAACACTCCACCCCTACCACACCATCTGCAGAACTGAGTGAGAACATTCAAGCTGCATGGGATGGATCATCACAGGACACCATTAGGAACCTCTACACCTCCATGCAGAGACGTCTGACGTGTTGCGTTAAACCCGACGCCGTACTGAGAGACACCACTTCTGTATGAGTAGATCAATAAATATTGATCAGATCAGACTACAGTTATCATCAGTTATTGATCCTGATCACCTTCATCTTCCTTCACAACAGCACTGCAATCCCACACTTCCTTCTGGGTGCAACTATTTTGCATGTAGTCGGCCCATGAGTAGCACTAACCACACTGGTGCTCTGACATGCCTCTCTGCCAGACCGCTCTTCTGTTTCTGGGTCAGAGCAGGCAGCTGTGAGGGAGCCGGTCTGTGAAGAGGCTGAGACATTGTCTCCTCCTAAAGCAGCTGAAAGCTGAGCCTCCAGGTCTGCTATGCGCTGGTTCTCCTTCTCCAGCCTCACTCGGCCCAGC
This sequence comes from Acestrorhynchus altus, assembly GCA_034509495.1. Classification (NCBI taxonomy): domain Eukaryota; kingdom Metazoa; phylum Chordata; class Actinopteri; order Characiformes; family Acestrorhynchidae; genus Acestrorhynchus; species Acestrorhynchus altus. The sequence continues at coordinate 1,680,569 of CM067525.1, forward strand.
TGTGCCTCCAGCAGCCAGTGCTCCTTCTCCTGCTCCAAACGAGCGATCTTCTCCTGGCTCTGCTGCACCTGCAGGTTAAACCACTTCTGTGAGGGTGTGTGCCGTATGGATGGCCAATGCAAATATTGGGATTTGAATAAAACTGTGGGAAAATATTTTATACGGTTCTGAATGTTGGTACGAGTGGATCAGACACAGCAGTGCTGCTGGAGTGTTTAAACACGGTGTCCACCCACTGTCCACTCTATCAGACACTCCTACAGAGTGTCTCCACCTTGTAGATGTAAAGTCAGAGACAGAAGCTCATCTGTTTCTGCACAGTTTGTGTTGGTCGTCCTCTAGTCCTTCATCAGTGCTCACAGGACGCTGCCCACAGGATGCTGCCCACAGGATGCTGCCCACAGGATGCTGCCCACAGGATGCTGCCCACAGGATGCTGTCGGCTGGACATTTCTGGTTGGTGGACTGTTCTCGGTCCAGCAGTGACACTGAGGGGTTTAAACACTCCAGCAGCTCTGCTGTGTCTGATCCACTCATACCAGCTCAAAACAAACCACCACCATGACAGAAAATATCAGTAGACGTACCTGCTGCATCAGACCCTCTCTGCTCTCCGTGGAGCTGGTGAGGATGCGGCGGTTGGACAGAGCCTCTGTGTATGGAACAGATTCGGGGCGTGTCTAAAACCAGAGACAAGCAGAGACAGGGACAATCACTGTTATAAGCGATGTATATCTGAATATATAAACATAAGACATTCTTTAAATCCGTTAAACCGAAAAATGCCACCCACAGGACGGTACATCCCAATAAACATGACAGTATAAAATCCAAATACAACTGTTATGTAAACATATTCAGTAAAAGCTACTTAATAACAGACCACTGACCCTCCTGACTGCGAGAATGTAAGCAGACGCCTTCTTCTTGTTACTGAGCATGCTTTCTGCCTGCAGCGGGTTCAGGCTTCCTGCTCCAGCCCTTGGTCCATATCCAGCCGATGACGCAAAGAAGTCTAGATTGTTGCTGAAGAAGGTGGCGATCTGGACAAAAGAATATCACATTCAACACATCGCAAACACTTTACTCCTTTCACCCTGATCTTCAATGATCAGGACCCCACAGGACCACCACAGAGCAGATATTATGTGGGTGGTGGCTCATTCTCAGCACTGCAGTCACACTGACATGGTGGTGGTGTGTTAGTGTGTGTTGCTGGTACGAGTGGAGCAGACACAGCAGTGCTGCTGGAGTGCTTAAACCCCTCAGTGTCACTGCTGGACTGAGAACAGTCCACCAACCAGAAATGTCCAGCCGACAGCGTCCTGTGAGCAGGACTAGGTAGGTATGGACAGTGAGTGGACACAGTGTTTAAACACTCCAGCAGCACTGCTGTGTCTGATCCACTCGTACCAGCACAACACACACTAACACACCACCACCATGTCAGTGTGACTGCAGTGCTGAGAATGACCCACCACCCACATCATATCTGCTCTGTGGTGGTCCTGTGGGGTCCTGATCTTTGAAGATCAGGGTGAAAGGAGGAGAATAAAGTCTGCAGAGAAACAGATGAACTACAGTCTGGAATTATAGAACTACAAAGAGCTCCTGTATGATCAGACGAGTTTACAAAACTGTGTAGGAAGTGTAAACAATCGTAGACGATTGTTTTTTCTACGTCTGACTCCAATTTCTGACCCCAATGTTGAACTCATTCAGAATGTACCCACAGACTGCTGTTCTACTATGCTCCCCGCTGGTTTACCTTGCCAGTGCTGTTGGTCAGCGAGGCTAAAGAGGAGAGTAAGCACTCATTCGTGGTGCGCAGCTTCTGGGTGACAGTGGGCAGCTCCTGCTCCAGAGTTACTTTCTGACTGTAGTGCTTGGAAAGCTCTGTAGGGACGAGAGAGATGGAGTGAATGAAAGAGGGTGGAGAAATGACAGTAGGTTTGAGTCGAGTGATAATGGTGAAATTGGAATCAATCAGAATACCAATTCAGGGCCGGATACGGCACTGGACCCACCAATCATAATCATGGACAGCGAGTTATGCTGTAGCCTCCCATGTAAGAACCAGCTTCTCTCACAAAACATGAGCCTAAAAATGATTCTGAAGTCGAGACAACGTCAAAGCCCTATTTAAAAGAGGGCATTTAAATAGCCCTGCCTTAGTCTATAACCATAATAGGCTACAACCACAGTAGTTTATTTAACACGGTACACATAAGCCTACATTATTTTAATGAGAAGTGATTTACAGGCTATCAAACTGTGATCTCCTGTCCCTAACACGGTGATATGATCAGAATGTTATGGCAGTTACTATGAAACTGCAACAGGAACACAGTGGCAGTCCATGCTTAATATAGCAGTGAGGGTCATTTCACACCACCCATCTTAGTGCAGGGAGAGCATCCCATGTCAGTTAAGCTAGAGCCACATATTCATATTCAACAGTCACACGGCGAAGCCTCCATTACATCTGCAATTCAATTTACTTGGTGCAAAGTCATCTTAAAAAATCAATGTACCACACCGCGTGTTTATGACACTGCATTATCAACCACACAAGTCATAGCATTTTAGTCCATTCCTCCGTTCCTCCAGCTTCAGCTCTGTTACGTTGGTCGGTTTCCAATGAGAATGACTTGTGGATTCATTGTCTTTCTGCATGACCCACCTTCCCTTGAGATCCAGCTCACAGACAGATGTCCTGACATTTTCCTTTAGAATTTGAAGGTATAATTCAGAACTCATTGTTCCATCAATGATGGCAAACCATCAGCTGCAGCAAAACAGGCCCAAACCATGATACAACCGCCACCATGTTTCACAGATGGGATAAGGTTGTTGTGCTGGAATCCAACATTTCTCATTTAATCCAAAAAGATCTATTTTGGTCTCATCTGTCCATAAAACATTGTTCTGGCCTCTGGCTCGTCCATGTGATTTTTATCAAACTGCAGATGGGCAGCAATGTTCTTTTTGGAGAGCAGCAGCTTCTCCTTGCAGTCCTGCAATGTTCACCACTGTTATTCAGTGTTCTCCTGATGGTGGACTCATGAACTTTAACAGTAACCTTGGGTTCCTTTCATGGCTAATTTTTCCACCTATCTGCAGATCCTAAAGGGTCATATTTTGCCACTCACGGATATGGAATTCTGAACCATTTTCTTAAATAAATAAATAAATTAATATTTTCATCTGTTTGTTTTGGTTCTCCTTATTTACTTTTAGGACTCAATCAGGTTTTATCTCAAATGTACTCAGAAATATAGACAATTATGTAGGGTTTAAAATATGTTTTGACTATGGGTCTGGTGGTCTCACCCTTGGTTGTATCATTTAGTCCATGTAAGCAGCCAGCCAGCTGGGTGAAGACAGCACTGAAGCTGCTCTGAGGCATGGCATCCAAACGCACACCTGCCACAAATACACAACATTAACAATTAACATAAATCCACTAATACAGAACGTAAAGCAAGAAATCTGTTCTGAAAACAACGGATGCCTGTGCCGGTCAACATCACAGCATAAGTAATGGGGAGAGAGCACCATCTACCCACCCAGAGAGAGCATGACCTACTCTGGCTCTGGCTGCTGATGGTGAAGCAGCATCATGACCCAGGATGTAAACATGCTATCCTGAGCCTCTATTTTTACTATTATTTCTCTGCTAGAACATCCCAATGTTGTTCAATCACATATGGACATCACTGTAGAACATCTCCATATGTTTTGTTAGTGAAAGGTGCAGAAACGGTAGATGTGAAGGACAGTACTGGACTCACTAGGTAAGGCCAGAAGGTTGATGTAGTTTTGCAGTTTCTCGAAGACGGCAGTGAAGCTCTTCATATCATTCTGTAGCTCTCGATTCTTAGCATTGAGAGATGCTGTACAGAGAGGTACATCACACTCCTCTTCAAGGCTAGACAGGGAGAAGACAGTAGAGGACAAAGTTAATTTAAATGATGTTAAATTATCGAAATTAGGTGGAGATGAGTCTTATTTATATAACTAAATGAGGAAAAGAGAACAAGTCCTCTTTTGTTTCAATATTAACAGAATCTACCTTTTAAGCTGATAAGGCAGGATCTTCTGCAGGAAGCTTGTGTAAGTGGAAAAGGACCGGGAAAATTCCTGCAGTTGTCCCACTGTTTCCTTCAAAAATGAGCAGCCAATAACAGGACATGAATAAAGGGTTTATAAAAGTTCAAAACTATAAATAAATCACTGATGCTTACCAGCACTGTGACTGTGTCCTCTGTGATGCTCTGATGCAGCTGCAACAAGCCGTCCTCTAGTGGGCGAACGTATGCTGCATTCTCGTGTAAGTACTGGGAGAACTGGAAAGGAAAAAGACCAGAATGCAAACAGTGATGTTCTTCAGGCTTGAGTTTTTGTAACTTAGCCTGTATCCCGCTCTGTTTATATCCTGATACAGATATAAATATCGATATATCACTCAGCCCGTATCCCGCTCTGTTTATATCCTGATACAGATATAAATATCGATATATCACTCAGCCCGTATACCGCTCTGTTTATATCCTGATACAGATATAAATATCGATATATCACTCAGCCCGTATCCCGTTCTGTTTATATCCTGATACAGATATAAATATCGATATATCGCTCAGCCCATATCCCGCTCTGTTTATATCCCAATACAGATATAAATATCGATATATATCGCTCAGCCCATATCCCGCTCTGTTTATATCCCGATACAGATAAGTGTGAAAATGTAGTTGGGTTATATGGCAACCTGTATTTAAACGCACAGCATGTACCTTCTGGTTGAGGGGAGAGATGGATTCGATGGAGGAGTCCAGGGGGTAAATGTGAACCCTCTGTTCTGTATACGAGTGGAAGTTGAGGAGCGCAGAGACCAGGTCCTGTATAAAACTCACTGCCTGTCCGGCTGCATCTCTGGCTTTCAGCTAAAAATAATATCAGGATATGAATCCCTTAAATGTCACATCAATCCTAAACAAATAATGTACAGTATGTAATATTTTAATCATGTGGTCTTACTTGATGTCTTCTGTTGTGTGGAGGAACATTCAAGCTGTTGTAGTCGTCATATTCTGCAGAAAGACGCACAAAATGACAGTCAAACGATGCACATATCAGAACTTGAGCTGACAGTTACTGTACGTGAGGAGTGAAAAGCGGAGGTGAATAAGTGAGATGCTGCTCTACTAACTGGTGTCGTTGAAGGGCACTTTCTCCTGGATCACACTGCTGTTCTGTTTCAGCTGACTGCTCAGCTCCATCTGATACTTCCTCAGCTGCTGCTGACTGCACACAGAGAGAGTGCGCTCAGATCTTATTTCCCAGCTTCTTTATTCAAATGAAAATTACTGGAGATTATATGGTTTAATTACAATAAAGTCAACCTTGAAATATAACAATTGCCTTATACTCTTTTAATTATTTAGGGTCACTTTGTAAGCCGTCCAGGTTTACCTTGTCTTATAAGAGTTGTGCTCAGAAATTCCTGGAATAAAAACTTACTCCACTAATGAACATGAATAAATGTGAAATTCCTTCTCTTCTAATGTAACTGAGGATGCACAGACATAATATGAATATGAAAGGATATCAGCCTGTTGCATAATTACATTATTGACATCGTCTGCTCTCTGTCTGAAGCGAATTCAAGTCTCTGAGCAGATATCTATATTGTAGGAAACAAGTGCCGTGTGTCCATCCATACACACAAAGCACTCTTTAAAGTGTTTACGTGACCTTCTGAAAAAAATTTTTTAAATAAATTAACATTCTGCTTATATGACTAATGTTGTATTACAGTTGTTTCACTGTACACATCAGTTGCCTTGTCATCTGTATGTACCTTTTTTACTGCATGCAGTGCTCAAGAAATCCACAGGGGGGCATACAAAGTGGCTCTGGTTTTAGTTTGATATTTCTGTAAGTAATTGTTATTTATTGTAATTAATTATTTAGAGATTACTAAACTATATTAGATCATTATCACACATCAAATATGATAGACAGTTCATTAATTGAATAATGCTTTAAGATCAGTATCAGGTTTCTACCGATGCTCGAAGGTCACGTATCAGTATCAGAACTGAAAAAGTCTACTTCTTTTCCCAGAGATTAAATATTTAGGTAGGACAGAAAGGATATGCTGGATTTCAGAAATAAGGGAAATTATGTACCACTCCTCAGTCCTCAGTCTGCACTCTTTAGCCTCCCTCTCCAATGTCTGAGACTTAATCTACGAGAGAAAATAACACTTTCAACAACACAGAAAACGCCTCATAAATAGAGTCTACATGCTTTGCTCCAACCCTGCTTTACGAATCCTTTTCCTGATGAATTCATTCTGCCTCACCTCGAGTCGAGCTTTGTCACTCTGCAGTTTGTCTATGGTGTCCATGTATTTGCTAGTGAGGTTGTCAACCACTGTCTGGTGCTGCTCAGCATCCTTCTCCAGCTGCTCCAGTTTGGCCCTCAGTTGTGCCTCTTGCTGGCGGTGCAGCTCATCTGCCTCATAAAACTGAAAGCAGATGAATCGAGAAGGTGTGAGGTTTAACCATCTAGTTGGCCTAGAAGTATGTACAGGTTGGTCTAAAGGTTCTGTTGAGTTTAGCTACTTGTTAATTGCCAACAGTGGTCTTCAAACTTCGAATTGGTACAATGTCAGCACCAAGATCAATGGTTCGTTGTTAGGCATCACACAGGCGTCATCTTGAAGACACAGATACTACGCTGTGTTCGGTCTCATCTGAGTCACTGTGCTGCTCTTGTCTTCATTACACTTTGACGTCATAGGCACTTTAACAGACCAACGATACATTAATGAGGTACGATGCTCATCCTCACACTGCTGTCATCTCAAGATCTTGTCTTGAAGACACAGATACTACGCCGTGGTCGGTCTCATCTCCAGACCTGTCCCTGATTGAAAATGTGTGGGATGCTATTGGACGCTCTATCAACACTCCACCCCTACCACACCATCTGCAGAACTGAGTGAGAACATTCAAGCTGCATGGGATGGATCATCACAGTACACCATTAGGAACCTCTACAACTCCATGCAGAGACGTCTGGCATGTTGCGTTAAACCCTACGTCGTACTGAGAGACATCTGTATGAGTAGATCAATAAATATTGATCAGATCAGATACATTTATCATCAGTTATTGATCCTGATCACCTTCATCTTCTCAATGGCAATGCAACTTTCTTTTTGTGCAACTATTTTTTTTTTTACATTGAAACAGATGTATGTAATGAATTACAGGGAAGTCCAGTAACAGAAATGCACGTGACGCCAACCCCATCAAAACACAGTCTGTGGTTGTGTGACCTTGAACGCCCTAGTAAGTGGTCACACCTTCCTTCTGGTTTACTTATTATTTACCTGGATGTGAAGCCTTTCATTCTCTTGAATCTTCTTCTGCAGGTCCTCATCAAACACACTCTGGGTCTGAAAGGTCGTCTGAGACGGGGAATCTCCTTTATTCTGCTAGAGAACCAAAGAAAACACACTCACTTATTCAGGCTTACCCAATTACCCAACCCCGATACTCTCGACCTTAAGAGCCACTGCCTCTTTTTGAACTCTCTTGAGGAAAGAAAGTTGGATGCAACTGGCATCGTACAAAACTGCACCCCACACTCTGACACCGGACCTTCTGGATGTGCTACGTGTGACGACAAATCGTGGATATGTGCACTGACGACAGTGAAGGTTACTGTTTGATGATGAGTGAATGAAAGTCAACATTCAGCCAAACTCACTTTGGTCTTCTTGCCCTTGGCCTCGCTGGCCAGCAGCTCCTCCTGCAGCAGCTCCACTCTTTTGGCCAGCTGTTGGTTCCTGAAGCTCAGGCTGTCCATCTCTTGCTCGGCCTTTCTGAGGCCCTGCTCCCTCTGCTTCAGTTCCTCCTGCAGACCAAATGTAAACGTAAGTGTGAAACGTTATGAATACAAAAACTGTAATTATACACCTTTACACATATGGAGGGGATATAACTGTTTCTCAACCCTGGTCCTGGAGGCACCCCTGCCCTGCACATTTTAGCTTTCACACACCCTCTGCAACTCTAGGGGCTGTTCATGAGCTGATTGGTTTAAAAAGAAGCAGAAAAAGCACTAAAATATGAAAGCACGGGGTGGTATACAAAAAATAATGCAGGCCGGTTCTCAAACATGTTCCACCAGTGCAGCTCTAACACGACAAAAACTAACTGGCTACCTTTAAGGAGTTGGAGTTGGCTTGCTCATCCACCACAGCCTTCTTCAGGACCTGGTTCTGTGCTCTCAACTGCCCGAAAGAACACACACACACACACAGACACGCACACACACACACGTGAACATTTCAGGTTTGCAATTAACAATAAAGTAGGGTAAAGCTTAGGAAAGAGTCAGGAACTATGTCATCAACAACATTACAACATTTAAGGAAATACACTGAAATACCCATGAAGCCAGTCAGTCAGCTGTAAAGGACAGAGTCTGTGGGTGGTCTGCACACTCAGCGTTATTATCTCACAACAACAACAGTGGTTTATCTATTAACTGCACAGAACACTGTACTTAAAACATGCCCTAAAGGGGACAATGTTATGTAGAACAAACATTTTGTGAAGCTGTTGGTAATAATTATCTAACAACATAACATCTGCTCAATAACATCAGGTAATACTACAGGTTTTTGTTCCTTAATTTCATAATTTCTAACAATACAAACAACAATTTCCATCAATATAATAAATTGTTCCCTTAGTTAAACTTAAGCATCTCCTCTAAACTGAAGGAATGATTTATTAGGGGAACAGTTAAAGTTATGAAATGGAAGGAACCTACTGATAAACTGAGGGAACGAGTCATGAAATCAAGGGGAACTACTGATAAACTGAGGGAACGACTTGTGAAATGAAGGGAACCTGTTGGTAAACTGAGGGAACGAGTTATGAAATTAAGGGAACTTGTTGGTAAACTGAGGGAACGAGTTATGAAATGAAGGGAAACTGTTGGTGAACTGGGGGAACGAGTTATGAAGGGTTTATTAAAATGTGGTTTAAAGCGGTCAGTCGTGTTAGCTGACGGTCTGTGTCGTTTCCTTACCTTAGAGTACTCCTGCGCGAGCTTACTGTACTTAGACTGGAGATCTGCAGCCATGATCCAGGTGAGTCAGGTGAGTCAGGTGATCCAGATGGTTTATAAAATAAAAGTCTCTTAACAGTCGGATTAAACGGGCAGCTGAGCTGAAATAAAGGTGCTCTTTAGTCTGTATCCGATCTTTAATCTGAACTGAAGTTAAACTTGTTCGGCTAAACTGCAGATAAAGATCAGCTTTCCTCAGAAAACCATGACAACCGTCCCCCAGTAAAGCCGTAATAAACCAGTAAACGTTTATTCGGGTTGTTTACTTCCGGTTCTATCCGGCTCGGTTAGCATTAGCCCCCGAGCTAACAGTCAGAAAGAGAAACCGAGAAACTGGAGCTTCAATAAAAACATCTTCAGGCTTCAATAAACCCAAACCGAACCAAACCGAACCGAACCGAACCGCCGCGGCCCTGAACGGCAGAGCCGCACTGTGAAGCTATGGCAACCAGACCGAGTCACACATTTCACAACAAAAGTCCCGCTTCGAGTCTCATCCGAGTACAATAAACCGGATTAAGTTTAATCTCGGATTAATTGAAACGAATCCATCAAAATATACTAATAATAAACACAGCATTTATTATAAAAACAATTATTTATTAAACAGAACAATTTATTAAAAAAATAATTAATTATGAAATAAACAGAATTAATTATGAAATAAACCGAATCATTTATTAAATCAACCGAATTAATTATTAAATTAACATAATTAATTATGAAATAAACAGAATCCATTGTTAAATAAATTGAATTATTAAACAAACAGAACTAATTATTAAATCAACAGAATCATTTATTAAATAAACCTAATTACTAATTCTAAAAGAAAAGTATAAAAATTATTAATATATATATATATATATATATATATATATATATATATATATATATATATATATATATATATATATATATTAAGATGGAAACAATATTTATTAAATTTTTAAACAAGGGTGGAGTGTTGATAGAGCGTCCAATAGCATCCACACATTTTCAATCAGGGACAGGTCTGGAGATGAGACCGACCACAGCATAGTATCTGTGTCTTCAAGACAAGCTTTTGACATGGCAGCAGTGTGTGGACGAGCGTCATTCTTTTTGAATAGAGCAGACCGTGGTGCCTCCACACACAATTTCTTTGGTCATCTCCACTGAGACTGAAGATGATCTGCTGCCATTCTGAGAGTCTGGTATGACACCACTGCAGTCAGCTGATTCCTTCTGGGTGCAGCAGTGTATAAGGATTATTTAGTAAAAGATAATAATAATAATAATAATAATAATAATAATAATAATAATAATAATGCCAATAAATGTGCATCTGTTACTTTTCCAGGTTTTCACAACTTTCCAGGATTTGCAATGACTGTCTTTTGTAATCTATCATGGTTTATCTCAGAGGTTAAGAGGTTGTGCAATATGTGAGGATCATCAATGACCAATCATGTATTGTGCACTATTTGACCTACAAAGGGTCACTGTGATTACACTTTCATGCTGTGAGCAGAACAGCCATCCAGAGATTCTGCAGTCGTGCAGTGTCCACGTCATCTCCCAGTTGTGACGCTAAAGCAGTTTTCTCAGCCAAAGTGATGGACGTGTGACCTCTACTTTTCTGTACATTTTGATAAAGAATTTGGATAAACAAGTGATTTGATCCAACATTTTTTAAAAAACATTTTGGCTTTTCCAAACCTACCAAGTGCGCCCCCTTATGGTTAAAAATTCAGCTGTTGTATCTATAGCCACCTCAGTTGATAATGCCAGTATGTAAAAGGGCAGAGACTTATCAAATGTGTGGTTGGTCATTGCGGCAACATAGAAGGCAGAGAAGAGTCTGACCGGCTGCTTTTTACCTTATTCCTCACTAACCCCCGCCTTGCACTTGTTTTCAAGAAGTTCAGCTGTGGTGGGCGTGACTTTGAATGTAAATGAAGCCAATAAACAAACTTGTCTTAACTGTAAGTCTCCATTAAAATAAAGGGGACACAGTGAGGAACATTTTATAAAGTAAGGCAGGGACATAGTTGCTGTTTTAGACTTTCTTTAAAACATTCCAGCATTCAGTGCTGCACTGCCCCCTAGCAGTGTTGTGTGTACTGCACCTCATACACATAACATTCATTTCTGAGGACGCGCTTCATGTGCATCAAGTACAAGAAGCCTGTAGAGTATTTGTCAAACGTCGATATCTGCTGATACTCTGGCTGGATGTACTCTCCAACGGCATCACCTTCCCAGGCTTCAACACAACGATACAACACAAAGAAGGTGGAGTCATTCGTCTAGAAGCTTTATTGGTGCTTGTTTTACATTTCACAATGCATTCCACTGAGTTCACCACGACTGTATGAAGTTATCATTCACAATTACTTGCATAACAAACAATGCTTTAAGATTTCATGTTACATCATTTTGCAGCTGTAGGTATTGGGTCCACAGGAAAAAAAAAGAGACAACTTTAAATATTTTTTTTTTCTTTTTCTTTTTTTAAGTCAACGTTTGTAAACGTGTTCTTCCAGAGATTGCACTACATTGCTGCAATGAGGTGAAATGACGTCTCGATATATGCTTATCTTGCAAGATTCTATTTGCCTAGAAATACTCAGAAGCATGAAGTGCTATGGAGCAACTCTTCGCTAGTAGTTTTATCACAAGAGCCGCTTGAAAGAGCGAGAAGCTTTGTGAAAGTCTACACATTGAATCAATAAAACAGTACAACCACAGTAACACTAAATTATACCAAAAATGGACAGATACCCAATTTTTTTGCCCAAAAAAATGGTACCATTAAACACTCCCTCATTAAAAAAAACAAATATTTAAATTATGTGTGAAGTACTGGGCTCTCCGGAAAGAACAGATCCAGGTAATGGAATACTACTTCTTGCTTAGAGGTGACAGTAAAGATGTTATTCGCTCATTCTTATCAGTCAGTGTCTCGAAAAAAATACATAGTGGCTCAAATGTTTTTAACAACTTCATCGTAGTGACCGTGCTGGGCGGAAATGGAAGAAAAGGGAAGGGGGGACAGATAAGCAGTTATCCACAGGGTGAGGGATTCAGTAAAAGAGATGAAAATAACAGTGTAGAGGAGGGCACCGCACCCTGATCCTCACAGCAACCCCAACAGCCTAAACGTGACCGATTCCTTCCAGCATAACCATCCTTCGCTCTTCACTCGGCCTTCTTCTTCGCGCCAGGAATTTTAGCCTGGATCCTACAGAAACCACAGGAGAGAAGATGTGTCAGCCCAAAAATGTCCACATCTGAAATCCATTCAGTTACACAGTCCAACACCAATCAACCATACACCAATCCCTGTTTCTGCTCTCCCTGCCCATCCCATCACCTCCTCTGATCATACAGGAGCTCTTTGTAGATCTATAATTACAGACTGTAGTTCATCTGTTTCTCTGCAGACTTTATTCTCCTCCTTTCACCCTGATCTTCAATGATCAGGACCCCACAGAGCAGCTATTATGTGGGTGGTGGGTCATTCTCTGGTGTGAATAAAGGTACATCATTGTACAGTTCTAAAGCAGAACCAGCAGAAACACTGGGTTAAACTATTGTTACAACTCAAAGAACCTTTCATCACTTTTTAAAACCCTTTTGGCTAAAACCAAACCAATTGGACACCAAACATAAATTATATCTGAACTTACTTTCCAACGACATCCTTGATCTGGTTGTTTACCAGGGCCACGTAATGATCGATTTGTGTCTGTGGGAGACATAACAGTGTTAATAACACACAATGATGACATCACAGCATTACAAACTGCAGAGGTAATAAAGACGTTTATTGGCTACATTCACACAGCAGGTAAAAGGTTAGATTAGATAGAACTTTATTGATCCCTTGGGAGGGTTCCCTCGGGGAAATTAAGGGTCCAGCAGCAGAAAGAGATAATTCAGTAACGAAACACTATATAAGTATAAAGAATTTATAATATAGAGACTATATTACAATATATATATATATAGTGCATGAAAAAGGAGTCCTGTAGGAGGCGGTATTGAACATTATTATTGCACCTTTAAACTTTATTGCAGAAAGTCCAGTTGTGGATCAAATCATTCAAAAACGCACCGATTCTCACATCTTCAATTCTGCTTTGGGCCACTTTCATATGTGGTACTGAAATCCGATCCATATCAAACTCAAGTCAGTCCGTCTTGAATTTTACGTTACGACGGCGTTCCTCATCAATGGACGACAGCGGGGAGGGAGGTGTTCAGTGGTGGGATAATTAGGTAACAGACCTCAAAGATCTGGACTGACAGCTCTGTTCAAACTGAATTAGAGGACATACAGCGACTGCAGGAGGGCGTGGCGGCAGCAAAGGAAAATACCAAGAAGAGGAGTCCAGCTGAGATGGCTCCCGTGAGACGGCCTAAGAAAATCGGGTTTGGTCCACACTGCGGTGTGAATGAAGCCTTTGATTTACACAGTTATCAAAAAAAAAAAGGATGTGAAAGTACAATCGGTGAATATTATCTGAACAGGTACTGAAACACCATGAAACACGTGCTACGAGAAAGCAGAGAAAGGGAAGGGAGGATGTATTTGCATACATTCTACACCTAAAGGAAACTGAAAACAACCCAACCCAAACTTGCACTCGCTGATCAGTTATCTTCTAAAACAACACACCGGTACATTCAGCGTCAACAAAACGCTGCACTTAACATTCCAGTACCTTCTGCAGATGGATTTGCAAGAAGGGGTCGCTCTTAAAACAAGCAGAGTTAAGACAGTTAAGCTTTTTTATGAACTGTGAGAAGCAGGTTGATAATTCCCTAGAGGAGGAAAACACCGCAGAACGACTGTACTGTTGAACAAATACAATCTTGATGAGCAAAGGGCTTCGTTTTAATGAGATCACCGACTCGTCTATAGGACTGCGAACGCTGCGGGTTTGTGATTGATTTTAGAGCCTTATCTTCGGATTCCCAAGAGAGAAATCAATTCCTGGGCTGTCACTCGCACCGTCTTTATTTTTGTTTTTTTAACCCCTACCACATAACTCGGACTAACTGCCATCTAACCTGCCATCACTGATACGCAGACCCTAATAATCTGCTGCTGTTAATGTTAAAACCACCATCAAACTACCATTAATCTAGTACACCTGAACGTCACAGCAGATACGTGGTCCAGTGTCCCCCAACTAATAAAAGTATAAGTAGTTTGACCAGGGGAGGACAGGTCCTCTCTGCACCATCAACTGATTTGATATTTTGTGTCCAGCTAACATTTATTTTCAGCTGATTATTTTCACCATAAAATAACAAATTGTTTGATTCTTTATTTCCAATATTGGTATAAAAAAAATACACACGGTATGATCAATGTTAAAACCAGGGTATACTGAAAACTAAGATCAATATCAAATATCCACCACTGATACGACCAGTAATGAACTGACCAATGGGCCACTGAGACAGTGAAGGGACCACAGGGGACTCCTGTAACCCCCTCCACAATCCCTCCTCTTCCTCCCCAAACCAACGCCCATGTCCCCTTCACAGGGCTGTAAAACGTTTAGCCCCAGTTTTAAACCCAACACAGTTTGTTCGCCTGGAGCAGAGTCGCCGTGGAAGCTCTTACCTGATGTTTCTCGTAGACTATTGGGCAACTGAAAGCACCAACCAGACCTGCAAGGTTGAAACAAACACATTCAGTGTTGCTTTCAGTTCACCATGGAAACCACCTGGCAAGCAGAGCATGTTCCACTTACCCAGAAACCCACTAAATTACCCACAGCATATTTCCCCCCGGGTGCAGTCTAAAGATAACGTACACTCAAAGAAAAACGGGTTCTATATAGAACTGAACAGATTTTATTTAACATGTAACAATAACGGAACTGTTCTGCTGCTATAAATATAACATTTGTAAAATGTTATAAAAAACCAAAAACATTTATTACATGATTATATCAGAAACATCAAAATCTCTGAAATTGACTATTTTTGGGACACTACATCGTCCAAACGAAAAACAGCTACTGTGGACAGAAAACCGTCATGATACTATACATATCACTGTCAAATTAATAGTTGCACCCAGAAGGCAGTGTGGGACTGCAGTGCTATTTGGTAGGAAGATCAATAACTGATGATAACTGTAGTCTGATCTGATCAATATTTATTGATCTACACATTCCTAATGGTGTTCTGTGATGATCCATCCCATGCAGCTTGAATTGAAAAGTAGGACCACTGAAATTGCACCAACTCCATGACACCAGACCTTCTGGACATGTGAAAAACCCACACACTTTACTAAGTTCAATATTTTATATTTATTATATATAAAGTATTTCATTAAAAAACTAGAATGTTTCAAGAACATTTTGAATTAAATTATGGACACTTTGTGGAGACACAGCTAGACCACTATTACATAATATGGACTCAAATTTGGGCAGTTTGGATGTTGCGCTTACTACAGCCAACGCCCAAGCCTCTCGCTGTTACACAACAGAGAAAAATTCAGGAATGTCAGCAATCACTCCAATATGTGAAGCTGCCTGAAGTGTCTGCTCCTCAGCATTCTCACAGGAAAATGCAAATCACTTCTCTCTCAAACGCAATTACTCAGACACCAAAACAGCAAACATTTCTGAGAACGATGGAGGAAAGATGTTTCCCTGTCTGGCAACCAAATGGTATTTAAGCACGCTAAGGAAACTGGCCCGTCAGATTAGGCCCGTCAAGAACCTGTTGGCAGTTTGGAAATTAGATTTGTGGATTTGCTGGGTTTCTATGGGTGCAATCATAGGGGTGTAAAAGGACGCACAAGTCAGTGTTAAGTCCGGAACTGAGAGCAGACCATCGGTGGCAGCTGCAGTAGCTGTTTAATTAATGAATGACTTATTAACCCAAAACTGGTCAAAATCCATGCACTGGAACTGGCCTTACCCAGAATGAGAATCGTGAGTCCATTAAACAAGGCACCAATGTACGTCAGGATCCACATGAATACAGCAAACTAGAGGGAGACACCAAAAACACAACACAGACAAAAGCTTCAGTATCAGCACATAAATCCTGAACATGTATTTCTGGTTGGACTGATCGACCCACCACAGACATAATAGCTGCTCTGTGGTGGTCCTGATCATTGAACATTAGGGTGAAAGGAGGAGAATAAAAGTATCAAAGAAAGATATGAACTACCGTCTGTAATTATAGAACTACAAAGACCTCCTGTGTGGTCAGTGGAGCTGATAGGATGGACAGTTAATGCAAATACAAGTGGTCATAATGTTATGGCAGATCAATACGTGTTAATTGCAAGCTAGTTTCAAAATAAAAATGTCTTTTCTTAAACCACACTGACATAAAAATGAACAAACAGCACTGAGCTATAAAAGAAATAGCACAAAGAAACACCTCGTTTCCTCAAGGCTGAAGAAAGGACCCTCACCTTGAGAGAATCGACCAAATCCTCGACCAGGAACAGGCGGCGCAGCTCAATAATGGTGGCATTGATCCGCCCCAGTGCTATGTCACTGTATTTATGGACCAGCTGTGCAGGCAAAGCGATCTCCTGCTCCAGGTACTGCCTACAGAGACAAAAATCCCTCATTAATCTCCAGGTCCAGGACCATAACTTTGTGAGCACAGACACTTCCTACAGAGATGCTGGAGGTGTTATAAGAGGTAGAGAGGAGGTGTTTATTAGCCAGCTTAGTCGGAGTGGAGACCAATGGGTTTCTGTAAAAGTTAAATCCAGCTTATTCGATCTTAATGAGTGTCGAGAACAAGGCTTAATCTGCGTAGCTGGCAGAGAAAAGGAGGAACCACAAACACAGGTCTGGAAAACACCTCAAACCCAAAGCCAGCAATGTTTGAGGAGCGATGAGTCAAACACCTCATCCACGCTGTACCGTTTAGACAAGGAAATGCACAACGTCTTATAACGACGCGTCAGTGGCTGTCGCCAGCTGTTAAAACTGCTGAAACTGGGTGACGGTGTTATCCACGATCCGTGGACGGACTACAACCCTACTCCAAACCCCACCACTCACTTGAATGGATGCCCTTCGTCGGATTTCTGGATGGCCTGGAGGATGCCCTTGTATATCCTGAATGTGATGGTGACGGAGAGGAGGGCCAGGGCCACGTAGGAGAGAACGCTGATGATGCTGCATACGCTGAGGGACAGCAGGAGCAACAGGCTGGCTCCGAACACAACCCCCGTGTTCTTCACATCGCGCCAGTAAAGGAGGTCCACCACTGAAATACAAGAGAAGGCTCATAACCACTGTGCAAAAGAAACACTTCCACTTCTTCTCAAAATAAAACAGGTCAAACAAGAGCAGCAGGTTGAACCAATAATCCCAAACGTGCTTTAAAGCAGGTCTCCTTACTTCTACACTCACTGTCCATTTCATCAGCTGACCACACAGGAGCCCTTTGTACTTCAGACACAGCAGTTCTGCTGGAGTTTTTAAACACTGTGTCCACTCTATACACTCCTACCTGGTTGCTCTACCTTGTAGAGTTTGACTGAGTCCAGCCGTGACACTGAGAGGTTTAAACACTCCAGCATTAACACACCACCACCATGTCAGTGTGACTGCAGTGCTGAGAATGACCCACCACCCACATAATAGCTGCTCATAGCTGCTCTGTGGTGGTCCTGTGGGGTCCTGATCATTGAAGATCAGGGTGAAAGGAGGAGACCAAGTCTGCAGAGAAACAGATTAACTACAGTCTGGAATTATAGAACTACAAACTGCTCCTGTGTGGTCAGAGGAGCTGATAAGAAGACAGTGAGTGTAGAAACAAGGTGGTGGTCATTATGCATTGACCAATCAATGACTGGTATCTAAGTTTGACCCTTCTTTTGTCTTTATAATCACGTGGACAAGAATCAAGTGAGGTTATGATGAAAACAGCAAAATGTTAAGAATAACAGAAAAAAACTAACAAAAGTTAATGAATTAAACAGAGAAATATTAAAAAAAAAGATTAGAAAAATAATAATTAGCTGAGTTTGACTTGTTAAAAATGTACTGGTCACAAATATCCACAAGTGCACAAGACCAGTGGGTCACAAAGTCACCAACTCCAAAAATAGAAAACAAAAATACCCGACCTCTGAACTCTACATGCCTAATATGTCACACGACACTTTACGATTCACTCGTTTTACCTAAGAAAGTCTAAAACCAATATTCAGCACAACGCCGTTCAGAACACAACAGAAAGCTCCGAGACAATGCGTCGCAGAACCGTAACTTTCAGGAGGACTTTACGTCTCCAACTAGAGATTAAAATTAAAAGTCAACTATTTTTGTGAGGCTGATATTCACACATTTAAATGCAAATTAGTAATTTTATTTTTTAATTTAACCTTTTATTTATTCTAATTATTATATCTATTTTCATTTTTATTACCATTTAATTGTAATTATTTTGCTCTGTCAATAACATGGCAAAAAAATAAATCTCACGTTGATTTATCTACATAACACTACGTACAGTTTATCTGATCTACTGTCCCAAAAAATAAATTATATTATTGCCATGTTAAGACTGATTTTGCAGCTGAAATGATGATAATATAGTATAATAATGCAATTACACGCTTTTTAAGAGAAGTCAACTGTAAATGATTAACAAAATGTAGAGATTGGAATTATAAAATAAATGTTTAATATAAACAAATACAGCATTTAAAACAAAACCTCTGTTGACACCGAATCACTGGGGTTAATGAGCTCCTCGCTCAGAAAAACATAACGGACTACATCGAGGTCATCAAAAATTAATGAGGCTGTATTCATTGTACTATAAGTCGATAAAGTAATTATCTCGAAGCACCTAATTACAATTATTAATTTACAAATCCTATTCAAAATTAAGTAAAATCAGATGGTTCTGAAGGTTAATCCAAATTGAACCGTGATTTGGAACAAAAATAAATAAATAAAAATGAATGCAAGCCAAAGATCCATATTTCTGGCTGCAGGCATGTCGCTCGTCTGCCCCTCTGACCTCATTTGGCTTAAACCTTAGGGGCTAAAAAACTGGATCACTTTATACCCATATGACCCTCCTCTCACTCTGGAAAAAATGACCAGACCCTGACCCTGACCAGAGCTGTGTGCTCATCACATCTCTCTCAGCTTAATCCCGGCCTTCTTTCAGAGGGACAGCTGCTCGCGCAAAACAGCACAAACCAGCAAAACACCAGTCCCATCCCAGCGGGGTAAAGGGAATGCCACGGACCCTGAAACCTGACGTGAAACCATTTCGTTCACAACTAACTAAAGGGTTCAATAATTATGCACACACAAGGCATGTTTGAAAAGAGTTTTATAGATATTCGAATCTCAGATCGGATATCTGCTTCCAAGAGACCACACCGCGGCCAACCCCCAAAAACACTGTTCTACCGGCTGCACACGGAGCTTAAACGAGCAAGCAGGTGGCTGCTGAGACCAGCAAACCTACGTTCATTAAAACAAACACTTACAGATAAATATTGATTCTGGTCTTCATTAAATTGTATATTGCACAGCTTGAGTGACAAACTGATATTTATATCTATATTGGGACACAAACAGAGCATAAAAACTACTAAAAATGCAAACTGCACAGGATTATGTTACGAGGTCTAATTCATTCATTACGATGTTTCTACGATAAAACCATAATCGCAGCGTCATCGACCCTGAACAGCATTTCCACACAAATGAGCGCGAGCTCATTACTATGTGGTCATTTTATATCTAGTATAGAACAGTTAGGATTCATCATCCAGCCTCTTAACTTCCCGTAAAACGACTACATTTGGGCGTGTGGCAGCTCGTCTTCTAGCGCCAGGGTGAGGTGGGCAATTCCAGGCAGGTCAGTCCAGAATTAGATCTGAAAGAGGTTATTTTCTGACCGCTTGCCGTCTCTCCGCGCGGCCGGACGGTCTAACACTGAGACTAATATGGAGACCAGCTGTTTGACCAGTGCTGCAACGTTACCATTACATCACAATACAGTTCAACAAGCAGCAGCGTTTGGACGGTCAGAACACAGCTTTTATTACATCATTATCCCTCCACTTTTCCACGGTGACATCAGCACCATTACATCACTGACGCTTCTCAGATCCAGCACTCGTTCTGATTTCTCAGGTCTTTCGAACAGAACACACTCTCTCACTCACACATACACACTTTCATTCTCTCTCTCTCTCTCACACACACACACACACACACACACACACACACTGTCTCCCTCACACACACACTCCCCTGTCTGTCTCTCTCACCCACACACACGCTCTCCCTGTCTCTGTCTCTCACACTGTCCCCCTGTCTCTCTCGCTCTCTCTCACACTCCCCCTGTCTCTTTACCCTGTCCCGGTAGGATTGTCTACATATGGTAAACACTGCGCGGCTCAGCGCGGCTAAAAATAGCCCCTCTCCTCTGCCGCGTGCATCTGCGCGCGCGCCTGCTGGGGGGGGGGGGGGGATGTGCCGCTGCAGACAGACCGGTTCGGTTCCTGGAGCAGCAGATCTGATCTTATGGTAAACACTCACTGACCCCGATCTGTGTCCATCCTGAAGCTCCGGGACGCGAAGGTTCAGCAGCGCGAGCGCGCGCACTTCCTGCTGGGACGGAGGAGGGAGCGCGACGGCGCATGCGCGGTGACGACATGCACTACAGTAACAATTGTACACTGTCTCTCTCACACACACACACACACACACACACACACACACACACACACACACACACACACAAAACTGACACCCCCCCCCACCCCCCCCCAACACACACACATACACTCAGTGCCCCATCGCTGCCCCCATTATGGTGCCCCCATATTACCCTATTATGGTGATCTGATCAATATTTATTGATCTACTCATACAGAAGTCGTGTCTGTCAGTACGGAGTCGGGTTTAATGCAACATGCCAGACATCTCTGCATGGAGGTGTAGAGGTTCCTAATGGTGTCCTGTGATGATCCATCCCATGCAGCTTGAATGTTCTCAATCAGTTCTGCAGATGGTGTGGTAGGGACCAAAAGCCTCCCACACATTTTCAATCAGGGACAGGTCTGGAGATGAGACCGACCACGGCATAGTCTCTGTGTCTTCAAGACGAGATCTTGAGACGGCAGCGGTATGTGGACGAGGGTCGTCCTGTTGGAATAGAGCACCGAAGTGTGTGTTCAGAAAAGGTAGAACCACTGGTTGCAGGGCCTCGTTAACGTAACTTGTGATGCGTGACAAACCACGGTGTCTCCATCGAGATAAAAGTGGGACTCGTCTCTGGGCGCAGGTATTTGTTTGGGTGGTTAGCGTATTTGTAGGTTTAAACTAAACAGGTGATGTTTGTCAGAATCCCAAAGGAGCAGAGAGAGAGAAGGCGGAGCTAAAAGGCGTCAGAATATATGGCCACTCTTGTAATTAGAGACCCTGTTTAAATCCAACTCTCTAAAAGAAGGTCACTGAAGGCAAAGGTCAGCTCATCCTCAGCCATCAGACCATCATCCAACCGGAACGCCGCTCATAAGCATATTTAAATGAAGTGAATCGGAACAAACCGAATAACCCTGAAAATCCTTGACTTTGTAACATTGCAAATTTTACATGTGTATTAAACGGTGAAAAGAAAACTAGAGATGAAACCAAATAAATATTGGAATATCGATATGTATAATAAATTGACTATTTTGCGATTTTACCATTGCATAAATTTTCATTTATCCCGACAATTAATTTTGGTTGCCAAATATTTAGGTCCTCCCTAACTGAGGCAGGTTAGAGATGAGCCAGCAGGACAGAACAGATCCAATGAGACGCTTTTTTGCTTTGTCTATTGTTGCAGTGACCAACGAGACCATTAACATGTGATCGGTTGCCGTCCATCCTCACGAAATTCGTGGTGGAGGTACAGAAGCAGCACGACCAAACTTTTAAGACACTTTGGGGCGCACTCACTACGTTCGGCAGTGTGATTTATCAGCATCTCTGTCTGAAGCTGGAAACAGCTGCGTAATTCCGATACCTCACCACCCACACGGTCTCACAAGGCAGTTTAATGGTGTCAAGGTAACAATTTGTCACAATGTTGCCGAGGTAGACATTTCTCTGCTTGATGGAAACATTTGGCTGTTGAACTCCACCCATGTTTTAAAGACAGCAATAAGATTGAAAAAAATGAAAACATTAATTCAAAAATGACATGAAATCTGATTCTTGAGAATCAGATCCAAACCACATCTGATTACTATCATATTTGTACAGATCAGTCTGAGTCTGGACGCTCTTTTGCATCACGAATGACCAGCACGTCAAATCCAGAGTGACGGAAGTGCGGGGGTGGATCCGTGAAGAGTGTGGGCGTGGCTATGTATCTACGGAAACCCTTGCAGACAAGTTTTTGATGTTGGAAAGGGAATCGGATCTGATAACTTGCAATTGACAGTGTGAACAGTCCTCTCAACAGATCTGATTCGAGAACCGAATCCGATTTGCCTGCATTCTAGACACTGCATCTGAACAGCCTTACTTAGGTAGTAGCAGTGTAACTCCACCCACATAGGATCACAATATTGGTCAGCTAATCAGATCAGACTACATTTACATACAATTTTATAAAAGGCAACATAAACAGCATCTGATAAGGGATATAAATGCTGGATAATGGTCTGATGGTGTAAAGTGGACCTCTCCCGAAGATGCTGGTATAACAAGGTGTTCTTATCCGTTATGACTATGTACTTAAACATTATCTGAAATCTCAGTGGTGGACAGAGCTGACCCTGAGCACAATACCCTCACTGTTGCAATGCAAGTCAATTGTGACACAGCATCTTTAATTCTGTCTCAAAAGGCAACACTCATGATCGTCAGCCGACACCAAACACAGAGAGTAGACGCTCAAACATTCAGAAGCTATTAAACCAGACGACAAGGCTCCCTGGAAACCTGTTAATCAAGAATACTCGACTCTCAACGAGAAACAAAACTCTATCAATAAAAATGTCAGAATTCGACTCACGGGACAACACGACAATTTTTACAGTTGCAGCGCTCCATCAGGACTGGCTGTCCTTACATACCTCGTTACACATCCGCAGATACTTTTGGCACAGGCTGGCCTTCCTCATCCAGAACCTTTGAACCCCGCCATAGCAGTTATCAGAGCCAAGCCATACTGGGTGCAAAGGTTTGTGAGGCACGCAAGAGCATCGAGTACAGTCTAAAGAATCGGCCGTTTAGATCTTCAAACATCAGCAAAACGCGCAAATCTCAAACTGCAAACTGACCCCACACGACTGACACCTGACACCGCTACTGAACACTTTACAGAATAAGCAACAGCTCCGGTTCCACTCAATCCCACCTCCACCAAAAACTTCCCAAGTCACATTCAAAGTAGCCCGAGAAGACACCAAATGCCAAGCAATGCAACACGTCTGTACCCTGGTCCTTCCAGTGAGGTGCAGGCTGGCTGTCCTTATTGTCCATAGCTTTCCCAGTGGATGGTAAGGGCCGGTCTGCAGGGGATCAGCTTGGCATTCCAAGCCGAGTTCAGGAGCGTCAGGCTGCAGTGGCGGGCGGGGCGAGGTGGGAGGGGGGGGGGCCCCGAGCGTTGGAACGGCGAGAAGGAACGTTCCCTCAAGTGAGAGGACTGCAGCACGCTCTCTCTCTCTCTCTCTCTCTCTCTCTCTCTCTCTCCTTCTTGCTTGCTCGCTCACTGCCTCTCAGGCTGCGGGACTGGGGTCAGCTGACTGTCTGCTGGCTCGGGGAACCACTAAATGCACTGACGCAGCGACTATTTCCCCCCCTCACACTAAACCCCCCACCTTCTCTTTCACTCCTCACACACACACACCCTTCTATTTACCACTTACATCTGCAAACTCAGATCTCCACCTTCTCCACACACACACACACACACACCGACAAAGACACTGGGACATGACGATACACAGTTACACACAAATATGAAATTGTGATTGCCAGTGCATTCATTCAAAGATGCTCAAATAAGATGCGAAAGAGTAGGCATTTCCCGTTCCTCAGTGCGCAATGTTCTAACAGTATGACATCAGTTAACAGAAATGTGTCCACTAGAGGGCGCCGCTGCCAAAGACAAAAAGCTGACCCTGGTCCAACCCTGCTTCAACAATTTTTCAACAACCTGATTATGGCGATCACAGTCTAACCTACTGCTCAATTACCTGAAGGCAAATCCATCTACCACAAGGTACAAGGTTCACTCTGGAGGGATCAACTCCAAGGTGTGCTCCTGAGGCCCATAATTAACGACGCTCTCATAAACCTGCCACCAGGCAGTGCACACTCTCTGATGCAACCAACATAGTGCTTCACATCAAACAAATGAGGCAACCCTTGTTGATAAACTTCTCTTGACGACTCGGTGTCGCAATGCAGGCATGCATTCTTCCAGCTTTGGCAACCTGTAACAGTTGTCCTCTTGATCCAATATACTAGTAGCACCTACAGATTTCAGAGAAACCTCCTCAGATAAATGCAAACAGCTCTTTTAGGGCTGTGTCTACAGTCAACTTATTAACCACAATCTGAGAAAACAGGGGTTACTCAATGACACTGTGAAACTTCTGGTAGGAGGTAAAGAAAACAGGAAGTTTCATGATTACATTCATTACGTTAAGCTCTTCCTCAGAGAAAATCAAGGCAGAACTACAACTTTCCAAAGCTCAGAACTGTGCAAAATAAGTAATGTACTTAATTAGACTGTCTACAATTTGTCTTCAAAACAAGCACGCAAAAATGAAAAGTTCAGGTACACACTGAAGGGCCTAAATCAAAATTTACATGGTAAACGAAAGTGTATGTATGGAAGGTTCGAGAAGTGTGATACACATGGGAATGAAAAACAAAGAAGGTAAATAGCAAACGTTTGGAAAAATGCATGGAGAATGCCAAACTTAACCTCATTACAACCACGACAAACATGCATCATGACCATCAGAACATGCAGGATGAAGGACAACACAAAAAAGATGAAGGAGATGAATTAACAACACAAGGTATGTGACTGGAAGATGATGATGGGAAGGTGATGACTTGAACTGATAAGGAACAGCCACGTTGTCTGATAAATTACCTGCTCCCGCACTCAGGCTTGGCAGCTGGACGGCCTGTGCTTCTGCTTTCTTCGTGGACACCGTGTCGGTTTTCATCACAGGGGAATGGGCCAAGGGAGGCTGGGAGGGCACTTGGAAATCTGACAGTTCTAGACCGGCCTTGCCTCTCGCTGGAGAGGCCTCATCTAAGGGTTCGGTGAGCAAAAGGTAAGAACCGGGAGTCTTCGTTTCTTGTACTGTGGAACTTTCCTCCGCTCTCTTCTCAAAGCTCGGCAACATGTCCTCCTCCTCCTCTTCAACCATTTCTGCTGCCTTGGCAAACTTGGAGTTATCCAGTGTCTCCAGAAACTCATCAATGGCACCTCGAGGAGGCTTTTCGACAAACTCGAACTCTTCAGACGACACCTCTTGCTCAGACACCTCGTCAGCAGCTTCATCTTCCTCCTTGACAACATTCTTTTCAGGATCAATCTGGAAACTCGCTGGGTTTTTTGCCATGGCCTCCAAAACCGGAGAGAGTGAATCAGCAGAGGGACTTTCGGAATCAGAGTGATCCTGGGCCTTCCCAGTTGGGAAACTAAGACATTCAAATTTGTCAAACATCTGAACAGAATCTTGAGTCAAGCTCTTAAAGTCTACTTTCTCTTCAACTGTAGCTTCGGTGTCTTTTGGAGAGATCTCTGCCTCCTTGACAAGGTCGAAGGCGCCAAACATCTGTTCTGAAGCCTTTGTTTCTGCATCAAGCTTTGCCTTTTCAGCAGCAGCCCTTGCTTCAGTCTCCTCCGTCATCTCCTTAAGTAAAGGAATCTTGGTTTCAAAAGCGAACGGATTGTTCCCGGACAGGGAGAAAGGAGCATTTGGAGAGTCATTTCCACTTCTAAGGACTGGACTGAAATCAGGGCTTCCCTCAGATGATCCGGAATCTACTTTGTCTGGGTTGAGCGGAGACGACTTCAAGATGTCCGGGAGAGAGGGTGGCAAACCAGACTCCTCTTGCTCTTTAGAGGCAGTTGTGAAAAGGTCAGATGAAGCAAGCTGTTGTCTCAGTGATTCAGTGGCTGCTTCCCTGGAATCAAATGTCTGCTCGTAGTCCTGAACCTCATCCTGCAGATCCCCATCATGAGCGTTTTGGACCAAGTCTGGGGATGGACTATCGGACATCTTTGCTGCTCGTGTGTCAGCTGTAGTTTCTCCAAAATGGGAGAACTCACTGCTGGGGTGGTCGACAGGTGAGAAACTCTGAAAAGGTTTTTTCATTTCAAACATTAAGTCGTCATCTGACTGGTTCAATACATCTGGCTCGTATCTAGGCATGCTCCTAGATGGCGAATCACTGCCGAACGATTCCATGGTTATCTTGCCGATGTCCTGTGAATATAAGGGTGGAGAGTCTCCGTGCTCTGTTGAATTAGAGGTAAAATTCAAATTAAGGATTATCTTGTAGATGTTATAAAGATGGAGAGGTTCCAACAGAGGCTTTATGTTCTCCAACACTATTGGTCAACACTTCTTGATCTCAACCTTTAGGCATATAAGTTCCAACACAAATGTTCTTTAGAGCTTCAAGGAGAGGATGGAATATGACCATTTCCAGAAGTTAATGGTTTAAGCTCAAAGGGAACAAGAGTATTTTTTCATCACGTGTTCCTATCTGCTGCCATCTATGCCAGCTTTCCGAATGTGCCATGACATTATTCTGACCAACCAAATAGGGGAAGTTAATTTCACTGTTGGCAGTTTGTGTTTCATGGCACTTGGCATGTTGGACTTTGTGTAAACTGCCTCTGGAAGAGGGACAATCTTTGAAACAATAAGGAGAGAGAGGAATGGAAAGTAGAGAGGGTAAACAGAAGCAGAACTCCCTGCTTCTTAGACAAATAGACAATAATACAGATCAGAACAAAGGACGCAGTTTATTTATCCACTCAAAGATCACGAAAGCGATCTGCAAGCATTATGAACATGCAGTAGACCCATCATCTTTCTTTGTTTACTTAATCTAAACAGATCAGGTTTATGTTTCACAGAGCTTCACACAGAAAACTTCAATCAGGATTTTGTCAGTGTTTTTTTTTAAAGAGCAGCAACAGTGAAGTTACTGGTAGCTGGAGAAAAAAAGGCCACTGATGGTGCTCTGTATAATGAATACTTTGGAGAGATTCCTGACTGGAGTTTTAAACCTTTAAATCAGCAAAAGTGTTTCACTAAACACAAGCATTCAATCACAAAGTTATCCGGCTTCTTCAAAACCTTCAGATACTACGTATAGGCCTAGCTCTCCTAACAGTTATTAGTTAAATTGAAAGAAAGCACATTAATGCAAAGCCAAATGCAGTTAATGGAAAAGTAGAGAGAGTTAGTAGCATGCAGAAAGAACTTGCCTGAAGTAAATTGCATCAGAGGCGGAAATGGAGCAGCAGGGGCAGGAAGACTGGGTTCATCTGAAGGAAAAGCAATAATAGTTTGTAATAAGGACAGTTACAAGCTTATGAGACCCTGCATAAACACATTGTTTTACAGTAGGAAACGACTGCATTCAGAAATACTCAATTCAATTTGATTACATTTTCAGTATCGCAGGCTTTAAACAATGGACAATGACCCTGGTACCTGCCTGATTAGGTAAACCACCTTAAATGATAAAAAAAAACATAAGCTTTGTCTTTGTGTGTTTTGATCTAATGACTACTTTAGTGTCACCACTTGCACTACATACATTGAAAGTTTATGTTTGGGCTTGCAAACATTGACGGAACAATTCATTCTGAAATAAAGCAGCCAATTCTAAAGGAAAACTTCAGGACATCTGTCCATGAGCTGAATCTGAAAGAGAATGTGGGTCATGCAGAAAGACAACGATCCTAAGCACACAAGTCATTCTAGCTTAATCCTGACCCTAATCCAGTAGAAATGTTAAGGAAGGCCACCAACATGACAGAGTGGGTTGGGCTATATATTTCCATCTCATTTGATTTTTTTCTACTACTTTTAGGACTTATTTTGCAGAAATATTTTAAAGGGTTAAACCATCGAGCACCCTTGTATTTTGTTCTGTGTAATGCAGATGAACTTCAGATGGCCAGCTCCATGAGAGCAACAAAAACATCTCTATCCAGGCAGTAAAATGCAGATGATATCCACAATAATTTCAGCATACAGTCTACAAAGGGCCAATGAGAAAGCGTTGGTGGAAAAAACACACCCACTGGTTTTTACAGCAATACTGAGAAGGAGCCATTGAAATGAACACCGGCAGCAGCATGGACCACTTGGTCTATATATAGGATATTGCTATGTTTCAAACCAGGCCCCAGCCCTTCCCCCTAAATCCATCTAACAGATCTGTGGTCTGCTTGAAGGGTGTGGTCTACCAATTGAAGCAAAAAGGATTATACATTTAAACCCCATGAAACAATGGCATGCAGTTCCTGAAATCTGCAGCATCATTGTACTGGCACTCGTGAGCCACACTGGGCCTCCGTGGACTGTGCTGAGCAACTGCTCCTCGAGGAAGGTTGTAACGCTGCAAAATAGGATACCAGCTTTAGATAATACATGAGTAGAACCCCAAAAGCAGCCAACGTATAAAAGGACCACTTTCCCCAAATTAGATCAGATTAAGATTAAGCCTGAACTAAAGGGGTTTAACAGAGATTTGCTGGCATTGACAGACAAACCCAGGCCTACCTGTCTGCCTTCTTCTGCCTGGGAAATTAGCTTCAAAATGCACATAAGAAACAAAGACAGTTGAACATGGCTGTAAGCATCTCACTGGCTCTGTGCATCAAACACCAGACACATAATTAGCACATTACAAGTTTAAGATGTGATGTCAGGTTCCTGCTGATGACACAGCACAAAGATGATCAGGTTATAAATACCTGTGGGGTGTGCTATGGAATTCATAGTTTGAGAAGTGACTCCTAAAAGGAGTGATTGCATTTGGGCCAAATGTGATATTGTGAGCAGGTGTATGGAAGCATACGCTCATACTGGTCTACCAGCAATGGCAGAAATCCCAGTCTACAGGAAACTCCTCAGAACTGTGTCTAAAAGATTAAACTGGCAGGGCCTGCTGGCATTTCATGGCTTATGAATGAAAACTGATTTACTTCAGAGTCAATTCAGGTCCCTCACAACCAATTTCTGAACAAGACGCAGGCCATTGCAGACCATCAACATATCACTGCTGTCCAATGATAACCATGTATCTCCATCGTCATCTCCGACTGGTCATGATAGGAGATATGTTATCTGGGCAGATGAATCTCATTTCTGCCAGAGGACAGGACGAGCTCTGTGATGCTCTTGTGGTGTTTGTTGAATTACACAAAAATGGCTTTGTTTGTTGAGGTAATCAAATTTGAACCACAATACCTAAATTGAGCTGCTGGAAAAAGTGGGCAGCTGGGTTTTGCCTTTTGCTGATCATCTTACCAAGGAACATTTCAAGAAGCCTGTGGCATTTTGGCATTCACATGGTTACAAAATCCAAAGATTGTAATCCTCCTGAAAATATGTAGGTACACTTAGAGTTAAACATCAGGAATCTGTCTGCACTGAGTAATTCTTTGTTGAGTGGCTCAACATTGATATCCTGCTCCAAATATGTTCACAGCTAATGGGTAGTTTTCAGTAGGGATTGGCGATACCACTAATTTTGCAATCGATCCGATATCAAGTAGTACCAAGGCTAATTTATCGATATCAATACCAGCACTTTAAAGTTCTTCCTTCTTTGTTTCCAGTCCACAGCAGAAACACTACTCCACCACGTTTACTAAAAGTGCTTTCAATTTTAATGAAGGGCTGATAAATGCAATAGGTTGTTTTAGTGATTTTGTAACAGTTTACATTTGTTTAAAAACAAGCATGTTCCTGCCTGCATGACTTTTCCCCATTTTTCACTATTGCCCTGGGAGCAGAAGAATATACATCATTATTTATGTCACCAATTTGTTTTTGGGTCTTTATTGAGAGATGGGAAATTCCTCCACAAAACTAAAGAAAGAAAAAAAAAAGATGGTGCTGTACTACTGTACAGGGAAGGGTTTTTACTAGGTTTGGGAGACAACTGTGAGGATCTGAACTGAAGTGTGGGATGGAAACCTCAATATCATGTTTATATCCAATACTATTCAAATATATCATGTTAACCAATATTTTTTTATAATGGAAAATAAGCAAAATCCCTATAATTAGAGAAATTGTGTCTATTGGTCATGTGTTTTTTTACCCAGTTCCACCCTCAATTTGCCACTGCCAATTCCCCAACCCCACCATCACTCTCCCCATCACATAGGATGCTTCTTACATTAGGAGGGTGAGCACATGCATCCTCCGATACATGTGAAGTCAACCAACTTTTTATACCACTGATGGGCAGCCATCGCAGTCGGCGGAAAGCCCCCAGGGTCCCCAGCTCTGATACAATGTCTGACAGACGGTGTGCAATTTTGGGGAGAGAGTACCATCTACCCATCCACAGAGAGCATGGCCAATTTTGCTCTCTCAGACTCCGGCTGCTGATGGTAAGACCATCCTCAGATCACATAGGCCTATCTCACCAAAACAACTCTGGAACTGGTTCCATTCGAACTCAAATGGATGTGAGAAAATGGTAGCACGTATAGACTACCTGCAAGCGTTTGTGAATCTGTTCCAGACATTTGGTTTTCTCCAAAAAGCAAACATGGATCAAATTTGATGGCGATGGTAAGAAGTCGTAGAACACTTCACTGGTCCTCAACAACTAGACACGCCCACAGGGGTTAGAGCCGAAAAACCTAATCTTTGGTTATTGGTGCGAACTGACATTTCAGGTTCTGAAAAGGTTGGTGAAAATGTGCCAAACGGTCCAAAAACCCATTCCACGTTGGTGGGAAAGGCGCAATTTGGAGCGGTCATGAATTTACAGGAAGGTGCCTGTTATTTTTTCCTTAAACGCATGACTGGGACTGTTTTTCCCCATATATCATTCATATATCATTTCCTAAAATGAGACAATTGAAAGTCTCGATATTTAGGTATCAAGCTGCCTATCCCTACTTCTCAGTAATAGGTGACGGATGTTTTGTCTTGTGAGCTTTTGTCTCTTAAATCATCTGCAGCATATTTTCCAGACATCTGACACAGACTGAGAAACATCTCCCAGACCAGTCTGCCTAGATCAACAGAGAACTTTGATTGAGGAGCCCTGAATCATAGAGAAATGAGCTCAGCAGGTCCATGTCATGCCTTTGTACTTCCCAACCTCAACCAACCCCACCCTTGTGGCCTCCAGTCAGGGGGGATCCGGGGGCTCAAGACATTGACAGCACATTACAGCCCGTTTGGCTTATTTACGCTGT
Source organism: Acestrorhynchus altus (assembly GCA_034509495.1). Classification (NCBI taxonomy): domain Eukaryota; kingdom Metazoa; phylum Chordata; class Actinopteri; order Characiformes; family Acestrorhynchidae; genus Acestrorhynchus; species Acestrorhynchus altus. The sequence goes on from CM067525.1 coordinate 1,712,195, forward strand.
TTATTTGATACCTTTAATATAAATATCCTTAATAAAGCCCTACTTCAGTTCCTGCAGGAGCCACCTCAGATTCCTCAACGAAGCGTGAATCATAAATCGGCTCAAAAACAAGATTTTTACCTCAGAAAAATTAAAAATCACTTCTTAACCAGAAACAGGGGTCTTTGTCTCTTTTCTAAGCCCCTGAAGTCGTGTTTTGGGAGAGGCTGTCAGTTCCTTTGTTTGAAAATGTGTTGCTGACGATTGAAAGTGGCAACAAACCCATTTTCTCGGCTGAAAAACGTTCGCGAAAGGACTCAGAGACGAAGATGAGATGCGGACTGGCCCACACGTCATTAATCGTCTTCGTTCGCGGCTTTTTCGGCGTTTTTGCGTTGAAACAGGCCTCGAATTTTCTCCTCAGAACGTTAGCAGCGATGCTAACGGAGGGTGAAAATCTGTTAAAACGGTTGGAATTCAAATTTAAACCAGCAGCGCATCTCCAGCCGCTCCCGACCGGCCTCCTCGTTATCGTCCGTTTATGGTATCAAAACAGCTTTCATTAACATTATTAATATTAAAACATCCTCGACTCACGTGATACTGATGGTGCAGGAGCTGCTGGACACGGTTCCTCCTCCACCAGGGCTGATCCCAGGGTCTCCACTGCTTCTGGAGCTGCAGCAACGTTCGTATGAACGTTCGAGTCCCGATGCTCCTCGACCACCTCCTTTTCTACTGGCTCCTTCAGCTCCTCCACCTCCACAGTGGCTGCTGGCTCTGCAGCAGGTTCAGGCACTGCAGTGTGAAGTGGCTCCTGATGCTCCTCAGCCGGAGGCGCTTTCAGAGGTTCTGCTGATGCTGCTGGTGGTGCCGTGACCCCCTGCACTACTGCTGCAAAAACAACCTGCTGCTCCTCTTTCTGAACACTGTCCTTCACCTCTGTGGAAGAAGAAATCCAGTCAATCTTCTCAGACAGCTCAGTCTCAGCTTTGTCTGGAGTGGGCACCTCCTCCTCCTCCTCCCTTTGCTCCTCTTTTGGCACTGGTTCCTCTACAGTGGTGCTCACCACTGGCTCTGGCTCTTCTACTGGAGCTGGAACCAGTTCCTCTACAGTGCTGGTCACCACTGGCTCTGGCTCTTTTACTGAAGCTGTAACTGGTTCTGGAGCTGGAACCAGTTCCTTTACAGTGCTGGTCACCACTGGCTCAGGCTCTTCTACTGGAGCTGGAACTGGTTCTGGCACTGGTTCTGGAACTGGAACCAGTTCCTCTACAGTGCTGGTCACCAGGGGCTCAGGCTCTTCTACTGGAGCTGGAGGTAAAGTTGCCTCCTCAGCTTGTGTCTTCACATTCTCCACCTCCTTCACCTCAGCTTTGATCTCATTTCCCACATGTTCTTTGGCTATAGCCTCAATGCTACTCTCCTTCAAGTTCCCCACCACTACGTCTTCTCCACCTCCTCCTTCTGCTGCTGTTGGTTCCTCTTGCACCCCGTTTGGAGTTGTGGAGGAAACTTCTCCAGCGTCTGCCATCTTGAACAACGTGCCTAAAACTCCTCTTATCCTGTAGCCACAGATGGCAACCTCCTCTGAAAGCCCCTCGGTTCAGCCCAAAGTCCTTCTTACTTCAGATCTGCTGGGTTCTGTTGATGTTCTAATGAAGCCACGGTGGAGAAAGTGGAGCTGACCGCTCAGATCAGCGCTCAGCAAAAGCGTACTCACTTCTGCTGCCCAATATTGAAATACAAGCCCAGGCCTGACTGGACACCGAACAGCCAATGGAAAGCTGAGAGTGACGAGCAGCCACGCCCACATCTGTCCACACAACGCCCACTTTCTCAAACCTTCACTCCACCTCATGGAAATGTGAGGTGGCCTCAGTCAGGCTGAGGGACTGGAGAAGAGGAGAGGATGACATAACTTTGTTGGGAGTGTGATAAAGTTCACTCTTCAGCCCATGAAGGATCAACATCATGTTTACAAACTTGTATAAACTTGTATAAATTGTTCTCAATTGTATTACATTGTTTCCTCAATTTATTAAAATTTTCCTGATTTTAATATTTTTTTCCTGAGTTTAATAAATTGTTTCCTCAATTTCCCAAATCATTCCTTTATTTTTATAAATTATTTTCTCAGTTTAATAAATTGTTTCCTCAATTTTGTAAATGATTCCTTTATTTTTATACATAGTTTTCTCAATTTAATAAATTGTTTCCTCATTTTAATAAATTGTTTCACCAATTTATTAAATGTTTCCTGATTTTATTATTTTTTGCCTCAATTAAAAAATGTTTCTCCATTTGAATAAATTGTTTCCTCATTTTAATAAATTATTCTCTTAATTTAATAAATTGTTTTCTCAGTGTGAGGAACCTCCCACTAATTAAGAACCAGACCACTAATATAGTGTCCCCTCTAATAAAACTGAAGGAATGATTTTCAGAGAAGGCTTAAAATCTCTAAATATTATTTTTTTCCTCCCTGTAACCGACATATCGTATCTGCAGTACGGAAAGCAGTCTGTTCCTCACTCTTAATGACCAGTCCACAGTCTGTATGTGGGAAAACAGCCAGACTGAATGAATTGTTTATGTGATGTCACAAAGGCCAACACATTTACCTACCCCCCCCACTTTTCAGTCTTCTTCTCAGGCCCACCAATTCATGCTGAACGTAGAAGGGGTGTTACTGAATGAGACACAACACAGGGGCTTCAGTGGTCATTTACATATGCTAACAATCTGTTTAATTCTCCGGAATAAAGAGAGAATAGAAAATGGTCATGAATGAATCAACCCAGAAATTAAACAGGCAAAAAATAGAGAATAATGCTTGTTATTGTCCTATCCTCAACATGGGAAAATGTCCATTGTGCCAATTGATTTAGGGCTGGATACTGTAAATTAATATTTAGAACCACCATGAATAAACACTATTGGTAGGTCAACCCATATGTCCTTGCTTGGTACCCCCAGTGTCCACTCTATCACCTCCTCTGACCACACAGGAGCTCTTTGTGGTTCTATAATTCCAGACTGTAGTTCATCTGTTTCTCCTTTCAACCTGATCTTCACTGATCAGGACCCCACAGGACCAGCAGTGATTAATACTGACAGGAACTTGATTGTAGTTAGTTGGGCTGCATCAGTACCATAGTATTTCATAATCCTTCCTCTTTTTGTTGTTCTTCTTCTTGTTATGGTTATCTGACCCATAAAGAAATATGGGTCAGATAACAGTCTGCATACAGACTCGGACTGATCAGAGAGAGGGGGCGGGGCTAAGGACATCACTGACCCAGATATTTGGTTATAAAGGAAAATGATTAATCATTGCAAATAATTCATCACAATTCTTAAATTGTCAACTAAAAATAAACAGGTAGTGAAAATATAAACATAATGCTACAGGAAGCAGAGCTGTGTGCTGTGGTGATTCTAAAAATATATGAAGCGCGGTGTTGTGTGCAGTGGTGTTGTGTGCAGTGGTGCTGTGTGCTTGCTGAAGGCCTGGTGTGTAAAAGGTCACATTTGATAAATACACTCAAGTCACTGATCAGTCTTCCACATGCTGCTGTAAACTGCCTGGAATAACTTATGCAATATTGAAGTTTTCTGACTCACATTAGCCATAGACAACACAGGCATGAGTGACAATGTTTACTGTTATAGAGTTAGATATAGGTTGTTATTATATATTTTTATTATTATTATTATTATTATTATTATTATTATTATTATTATTATTATTATTATTATTATTATTATAAGTTAAATATCTGATGCCAGTTATTCAGTGGCCGTAATGTAATCCACTCTGGAGCAAGTAGTCGTTTCCCTCTTGCGTGTTACTCTTACACTGCTTTGTATTGTGAGCCTTAGCAATGTGCCTAACTGGCGTATTCTCAGTTAACAGGCTCTTGGATTACTGCAACATGTATGACGGCTGCTGTTTCAGTCCCTCAAGCAGGCTTTAAGACAGCACAAAGGTCCTGTTCTGGACCTTTAAAAGGCAAAGTTTAATATTGAAGTCAAGAGAATAAGTCACAGTTATGAGATAATACATCATAATAATGATATATTAAGTCATAATTAAGAGTTATTATGGTATAATTATGAGATGTGAAGTCACTGCTGAGACGGTATTATTACAGTCATTATTATGTAATAATGATCAGATAATAAGTTATAATGAGATATTAAGTCAGAATTATGAGATAGTCATAGTTATGAATTAATATCTCATTATTGTGACTTAACATCTCTTAAAAAAAGAATAATTATCTAATTTGTTTTACCTATTATCTTTGACCATTTATTTTCCACAAGTGGTGGAAATGGGCTTCCATTGAAGACAATGATGCGCAAGTACAGATTATTTGAGTTATGCAGAGATAATAAACTCACTATTCACACAGTTTTCCACTGAGGGACATGAATATGCTCAAATGTTCCTTTCTGGGAGGTCCAACAATCAAACCAGGAGCACTTGAACCGACCTTGTAATACAGCCTTTCTGAAGTACATTATTTAGTTTGTGTACCACACTTCACCCCAGACTGTATCTGATTCCTACAGCCGTGGAAACGAGACAGATAGGATGTGGCTTAGATAAGACCAGTAAGAACAATGTTTCATACTGTCATAAACCACATACACAGCCTGTTAGAGCTCTATGACCATCTCAGTGCAGTTTACGGTGTAGTCGTAATATTTTAAATCTAAAATATTTTTGTGGTTTAACTCTGTCACTGTATCAGCTGAACTATTCCGCTCTCCTTCTGCTCATTGTGAATGAAAATGCTGGGCGAGAACGCTGGGCGAGAACCCTGCTAGCTCTCGGCATCTGAAGAATGGGGCCTTGCTCTGAAAGTGGGCTCAGATAAGAGGCCAAAAAAAGGTCTGCCTACGTCCATCAGGTCTTTGAAGCATGAAGACTGACACTCCTTTGGGGGGCTCTTGGGGGAGGGCTTTTGACACACTGCCAAAGTTCTGATGAAGGGATCTCCAAGGGTTTGTAGCACACAAGTGGAGCATCACATGTTCGGAGGTTTAAAGCCCAGGCTTGTATTATGTAAGGAGTTTAAAGACCATTCAAATGATAATGAAGTGAAAATAATTCTACTAAATAATACATCCTTATACAACAAATCTTAATTAAATTAGAAACCCTAAAATAGTAATTGTCACAATTTGATCAGTGTGGGGTAATGTATTACAACATGGGTACATTAATGAACAGTACCTACTACAGTACTTTTATTCACTCACAAAAGTTTGAAGCATATTTTTAGGAGACAACCACACATACCAGATGAGATCCAAGGATACTTAAACTTGTCCTCAAAACTGAAAAATAAACTACCTCCAGGTGTACTCCTACCCACCAGGCATCCTGACCAGGCAACATGCTCATGTGAGGCATAGGTCAAACCTGGCTAGGTGGCCAGGAGGGCATGGGGTCTGAGTGGGATTGTACATGAGTTATTACTGGGAAGCAGCTGAGCCTCCCCAATGGGCACCAATATAACAGCCTACTTTAATCACACATGGGTCCAATCTAGGGTCCAATCTAGGACCCATGTTCAGTGCACAACCCAGGTGGGGCCCTTCTTGTCCCTGGTGGAATGTCCTGACCTCCATATGTGGGGCCAACACGGAACCCAAAGACAAAACTTATTGGTTCCCAGTTTGGCTATCCAAACAGGCTAGCTGGGTAATGGTATGCTGTTTAGGTAGCATCTTTTCAAAAAATGACCCATTCATGATTGTGTCACAATGACCAATGGTCACTCTACCCACACCATATTAGGTTACTGTCAAATTGTGCCAAATGAAAAGGGCTGAATTCAAAGTTCAGTGGCCAGTAAGGTGTAGTTTCAAAACCAGAAGTAGCCACTCATAAAGATCTTCTGCAGCCAGTCGTTTGGCCAGGCCACTGCCTTTTCATAGGTGTTGAAGGAGCACCAATCAATTCTGTTTATTTTTAAGGCATGTAAGGGGATAGCCAGGTCCCCTTGTGTGGAATCCTGTTTTAGGTAGCGCACGTCTACAGTAACCTGCCTATCTCAGGGTGCAGCTAAGTCAGTGAAAGCAAGTGAAAGCTGGAGCCCAGTGCACTGAAGCCCTAGTTCACAAATTCTTTGAATCAAGGCATTGTAAGAGCCAAAGTCCATGATATCATCCCTGCTGGTCAGCTTGCTTGCAGGGAGGGGCGTAAGGATTTTAAAGAAGTGGGCACCAGAATAAGGATATAGATTATGACTAAGAACATCATGATTTCAGCTATGACAGCATGCTCTTAGTCAGCTCAGCTGCTTATACTAGAATTATTCTACTAAATGCTAGAGCACTTAAAATACAGTGTGTGGTACATTCAGAAAAGGGCTGCCGTGGGCAGACTGACCTTCTTTAAAATGCAGATCAAGAAGCAGGCGTAAAATGAAATGGTTTTGACTCTGGTTGACCTCAGAGTGGAGAGAGAAAGACGACAATTTAAACAAAACAGAGGAATTCAATTCCAGTCAAAGTGGACTACTTGGCTGGGCAGGACACAATCGCAAAGTGAGAAGTGTTCACGGTTTGAAGGGCAGGCTTTGACAGGATTTGGGTGGACGAGGGATTTGCAATCATTCTTCACAGATAAGAGAAGTATTCCAGCCATTTCTGTGGGCTCCGAGGCCTGGGAGATGGCAATACGCCAGTGTGAAAAGTGCCGAGTCATTGGCATAAAGACGAGGGCGGTACTGTACTCCTCTGAGCTTGTCAGAGAATAGCCTGTGATGACCCCAGATGTTAGGAATGACCAGAGAATGACTCATATGCCCCGATGAAAGTAAAAACACAGGTTCTGTTTCCAAAGATAATATCTGTTTCCATGTGTTGTGTAAAAATGATCTAAAAATACAAAGGAGTATATAATATAAACTGATATGTACTGAACAGATTCTTTAGGATGCAGAATGTATATATAATGATTATAATTTCAGAGTAAGGGATCAGTAAATTGGGAAAAATGTACAACTGAAAGGAGTTCCCCGTTGGTCTTCTGTCTTTGATACAAGATGAGATACGGTTGGGTATGGAGGTGTACAGGTTCCTTACGGCATCCTGCAGCACATTTATCCATAGATGTTGCAGCTGGGGCTGTAGATCCTGCGCACTCGTGGGTTGTTGACAAATCTGGTGATAAATCTGGTGACCAAGGCCAAGAATTCTTGCAGTCTGGTGAAGACATTCCTAGGAAATTCTTGTGGGAGCATTGTCCTGCTGAAAGTGCCAGCTGGAAGTCCTGCTATGAGAGGCGACGTGTATCGGCAGGATGTCCTGCACACATCGCTGAGCTGTTAGTGTTCCTTGTCTCACAACCAGTGTCAGCGACTGTCAAATGTGCTGTCCCCCAAGTCATCACACCAGCAGTTGGGGCAGTGTGTCGCTCCACAACAAATGCAGGACTGAAGAACTCACCAAAAGGCCTCTATATTCAAACCTGACTGTTGGACCACAAACAGAAGCTGGATTATTTTAAAATGGAGATCTCTCCATCATAGAAACCACTATGAAATCTTTATTGTATCACATCGCTGAAAGAAGTCCGCAGGAGGAGTGGGAACATCTTTCTTCCAGTCGATGTCAGATACGGTAGACGGTGATGGTAAACATCTGACATTGTTTGAGTAGGAGGGTTCTAACTTTTTTTGCCCTTTTGCATTTCTAATCACCTCCATCTCTCAATATAGTTGTAATGAAGATCAAATGTCCTTAGGTTTAAATATGCTTAAAAACACAAACAGTTAATCCAGTCCATTTCCAAACACTGTCTAAGCTGACATGCAGAGTCCAGGGCACTGGTAATATTTTGACTTGGGTTCCTTGATGGATTTACTGTGCTTTGGCTCAAGTTTATGTCAGACTGGGTATCATATTGCGTCGTTGCTCCTGTTCCCAACACTGCAGCACTACTGCACTAGGTTTATCGATGAGACAGCTGAAGTGGCTCAAGGCTTATTAGACCGGCTCAGTTGTTCATAGACATTCATCGCTGAGGTGCAAATCAGACTCTGGCTACACACTTAAATGGACAGTTAAAGGGCATTTCTATGCTGTAGGTGTAGAGGAGTAGATGGATGGGATGGGAGATAATGGAATTAGTGTGTTGGAGAACTGGGGAGAGTGTGTAGACCCTAATGGAGAGCAAGGGTTAAAAAGAGTGTATAAGGGAGAAGGAGGGGGTTGTAGATGATGTGAGACTTTAAATTCGTACACAAAAATGTGTTCTCTTGGTGCATTGACCAGGCGTCTTGCCAACCTGAATAGCCTTAAAGGGAAATTCCAGCCAATAATCAAATTGACTTGTTTACCAAAAGCCTCTATCAATGTTAATGAAAATGTGTTTAGTGGTTTCAGACAGTGCTATCCACAAGGGCATAATTTATGCCCTTGAAGATCACCTCTCATTATTTTTGAATTAGTTAGAGACATCCCAAACATTTCCATGTTTGCCACAAGATAGCTGCAATAGTCAATTTATTAAAATTAACATAAATAGTTACATTCAAGATTACAAGGTTTTGTTTCAGATTTTATTATGAACTATAAGCCATACAAAAGAAAAAAGAAAAAAAGTTATATGTCTCTCTTCGTATGGGCGGCTTTATGTGTGACATAATCGAGTGTTCAACCAGGGGACAGAAAGCAACAGAAAACAGAACTCATCAAACAGGAGAGCAGCAATGAGGAGTTGTTTTACAGTAAACATGGAAAAACGCTCTTTAATAACCCAAGCGGATCGAGTAAAAAGTCATTTCCTTGATGTTTATTTTAGATACGCCGAAATATGTTAAAACCATTCAAAGTATATGATGAATAAAACAGTAATAAAAGAGAGAAAGGCCTTCAGTTGCTTAGAAGTTTCCTTTGGTTCCTTTGTGAGCTGGTGAACTATTACACACATTGTTCTTGGTGTGATCTTTGTTGGTGGAGCACTCCTGGGGAGGGTAATAATGGTCATGAATGTCCTCCATTTGTACACAATCTGTCTGACTGTGGATCGGTGGAGCCTGAACTCTTTAGAGATGGTTCTGTAACCTTTTCCAGCCTGATGAGCATCAACAGCTCTTTTTCTGAGCTCCTCAGGAATCTCATTTGTTCTCTGTGATACAGTTCCACAGATTTGTGATTAAGATCAGACTTTGATAGATCCCTGCTCTTTAAATATAACAGGACGTCCATGCACACCTGACTCTTATTGATTGAAAAACTCTGATCCCTCATATATATGAAATACTGGATCATTTCCTCAATAAATACATTTTAAATGTTCACAAAGTTTCAAGCAACACTGCAAAGTTTGAGAATTAGATGGCCTGGCCTGAGAAAATGTCCCAAAAGTAATAAAGTGTGTATGTCAGTTTTATGGTAAGCAACAAGGGAGTACAGTCCAGTATGATCCAGTATAGGAATGGGAAAAGGAAATTTCCCACAAGCCAATCAAATGTGTCCTCACAACCAACTCTGAAAAAGGGATTCATGGTGTGTACTTTACAATAGCAGTGCGCAATCAAGCTTTGCTAGGCTACTAAAGGCCATCCATTAGTGCCTTTACTCTGGGGTTCAAAAAGTACCGTCACCCTCCATCAGCCACACTGGCAATCAATGAGCTATTTTCCATTCTCTGTATGAGCCAATATTAGAATTCATCTAATCCATATAAACCAAAATAATGTGGATGTGCAGCAGGCAGTAACTACAGCGGCTGAAAATAAACCTAAAAATAAACTCAAATAACCCTTTGCACGATTAAAGGGTTCTTCAGATTGACATCTACAGACATCTACAGCAATTTCTGCATCAATCTGAAGAACCCTTACAAGATGCAAAGAACCATTAATTCATACAAAGGGTTCTTTGAGTGTTCATGGTTCTATATTGACCCATTTTCTTGACTGAAGAACCCTTTAAGTTACTACAGTGGCTAAATTTAAACCTGACCCGATGAGAAGATTACAAAGCAAAATAAAGGCCATCAAAGAGCTCTGACCGATGCAATCTTTGTGAGCTTCTCTGACATAACAAAATGCCTACACAGCCTTCAGGAATAGAAAGCTAACAATGGCGCGGAATCTTCGTTAAACCCAGGTACTAAACCCTTGAGTATCGCTTATTGGAACAAGTGGCTGGAAATGACTCATTGACTCAAAAAGCTTTGTGTCTGTGCCACACAATGGCCCGGCGCTGGTCGGCTGAGCTTTGGCCAGTGGCTGTGTTCCCTAGACGGTCACGTCAGTTCACATAGCAGACTCTGTGGCTGACGTGAGAGAGAGCAATTCAGGGCCAATGCCTCGACACAGCTGGATTCGGGATCACAGGCTCAGAACAAGAGCCTCAGGAGAAGGCCTAATCTTTAAAAGCCCAACAGTTTTAAAAGGTAGATTATTTCAGTTATTGAACCGGTCAGTCCATAATGACCGATTCAAGACTTCCCTGTTAAGTAAACAAAGGCCAGATCGGATCCAGTGGACTGAGATCAGAGCCTTTGCATCCGTCTTTGCTCTGTTTAGTTACAGGAATTACTATCTTGGAATATCTCTTACAGCTGCTTTCTGCTAATGTCTGGCTATGTGGCTCCCAGTAAGCACCTAACAGTTACTGGTGTATCCACTGGCTAGAAGAGGAGCTAATTGGACGCGCTGGATTCTGTAGGCTCATATAAACCTAAGCTCTTTAACAACCTCCTCAGCTGGTGCTTCGCTGAGCAGGTGAAACCTGTTTGACAGGTGAACTGATGGAGTGGTCGTATGTGGGATCTGACTGTAGTGTTAACATTAACATATCAGCAATTTCCAGGGGTTGTCAGCTATCTGCATCACCTGTCAAATCATGAGTGATCACTCAAACATCCCTTTACATGATTAAAGGGTTCTTACGGAGAAACCTTCCATTTAGAATCCTTTCTATAGAATCCACCACTAACCAAAAAGTGTTCTACTATTCTTAAGATGTCAAACTCTTTTTGGAGCATTATACAACCATGCTGTGTTGACAGATGAGACCAAAATGAGAAGTGTTGTTTGGGGAAAGGAAAACCCTTTGTGAAAAATGGTTTGAGTGATCACAGTTCTATATAGACCCATTCTTTTTACTGAAGAACCCTTGAAGAACCCTCATTTTTAAGTGTGAAGTTTATTACAATATGCCAAGGATGGGGCAGATTTCAGGCCATTCGGCTTCTCCTTGGACAGCCTATGCAGTCGAACCCCGTGAGCATAATGTACATGAATTTGAAATGAGAGCCGCAGTGAGGAAAACAAGCAATTGATGCCACGGAGGCTGGGCTGGACTCAGGGCCGGGCAGCGCAGAGTGAGCCGAGGTGAGGGTGCAGTGATGCTGCACTGTGTAACACACTGACCCAGCAGCAACTTCAGGCTCAGCTCGGATCCTCTTGCTGCAGAAAATCAATAACGACCGCGGTGGGATGAACAGCCAGGAGCTGAGACAGCACACACACACACACACACACACACACACACACACACACACACACACACACACACACACACACACACACACACAACCTCATTTATCAGCATCTTGTACAATAGCTCCTTTTGTCCCATCCCCCACCTAGGAAATCCTGAGCAGAGTGATAATCTATATAAAATCCACCAGAGCCAGTCACAATGCACATCAAACTGTAAGCACCACAAACACCAAACACACACTATTAAATTAAAAATAATAAATGATCATTTTTTACAATGAAAGCTTTATACTGTCTCTTATATTACAGTATATAGTGCTATTATCAACTATTACTTGAATATTATTATTACTATAATTAATATTACTAGCTTTTTCAATGATCAGGACCCTACAGGACCACCACGGAGCAGCTATTATGTGGGTCATTCTCAGCACCGCAGTCACACTGACATGGTGGTGGTGTGTTAGTGTGTGTTGTGCTGGTATGAGTGTATCAGACGCAGCAGAGCTGCTGGAGTGTTTAAACCCCTCAGTGTCACTGCTGGAGCGAGAACAGTCCACCAACCAGAAATGTCAAGCCGACAGCTTCCTGTGGGCAGCATCCTGTGAGCACTGATGAAGGACTAGAGGACGACCAACACAAACTGTGCAGAAACAGATGAGCTTCTGTCTCTGAATTTACATCTACAAGGTGGAGACACTCGGTAGGAGTGTCTGATAGAGTGGACCGTGACAGAGAGGTTTAAACACTCCAGCAGCACTGCTGAGTTTCCCTCAATGTATTCCCTAGAATGACTTGCATTTATTTTTATAAGAGTAATAATAATTATCCAAAATCACTGTGCTTCCTTAAAAACATGAGCTTTATGATCAAGGAAAGATGATCATCTATCCTAACAAACCAAAAATCACTGTATAGCTGCAGACAGTGTCCCTTTGGTCCAGGACTGTACAGTGCATTTACAGATAGGATGGTTAGGGTTGGTGTTTGGGGGTGCTGGAAGACTGTGATTACTGAATGTGGGTGTTGTTTGTGGACTGAGGGGGCGCCGTTTGCTTTCATGTGCCTTGTTACCATAGTGGCTCAGCTCAGCAACAAAGAGCCCACTGTGTGTGTGGGCCGTCACAAGGCTGGCCTTTTCTCCAGACCGCCGTGTCCACACAGTGCGGTGGCATCATGATTCAAAGACAGACAGGGTGAGATGGAGCTTTCAACTCAAGAAAATGATGGTGGTACAAACACAAACTCATCTGTGGCTTCAGCCTTAAGATACTGGCATTTGCACTATAAGCCGTGTGAAGATGGTAAATGGAAATTAAAGGGATAATTGAACTAAAACAATCTCAGATTTATGGTAAGAGTTTCGTTCAGTCAAGACATGTCAAGTGTCTGAACACTGTGTCCACTCACTGTCCATTCTATGAGACACTCCTACCAAGTGTCTCCACCTTGTAGATGTAAAGTCAGAGACAGAAGCTCATCTGTTTCTGCACAGTTTGTGTTGGTCGTCCTCTAGTCCTTCATCAGTGCTCACAGGACGCTGCTCACAGGACGCTGCTCACAGGACGCTGTTGGCTGGACATTTCTGGTTGGTGAACTGTTCTCGGTCCAGTGAGATACTGGGTGACACTGAGGGGTTTAAACACTCCAGCAGCACTGCTGTGTCTGATCCACTCGTACCGGCAACACACACTAACACACCACCACCAGTGTGACTGCAGTGCTGAGAATGACCCACCACCCATATAACAGCTGCTCTGTGGTGGTCCTGTGGGGTCCTGATCATTGAAGATCAGGGTGAAAGTAGGAGAATAAAGTCTGAAGAGAAACAGATGAACTACAGTCTGGAATTATAGAACCACAAAGTGCAGTGAATGTAGAAATAATGAGCCCAAATTTAATGATCACGTCACCAGCCCTCAACTAACCCTCCGTTACTAAACAGACAGGTTCTGTTTTAAGATTTTGAATCAGACCCGTCTCTTGTGCACCACCTTGTGGCTGGTGCTCTACATGAAAACATGCTCCATCAGCTCAGCACTCTCTTGCTCTTCAGGGAGGCACATGGCTCCAGGCTGGGACAGCAGGGTGGAGATAATCTCCTGTGCCAGCTGAGGCTGCTCTCTCTGTACACAGCGAGTCGCAATCTCGTTCCAGCTCTCAGCACTGCACATGACGTCATCCAGGATGGTCTGCTGTAGGGAACCTGCAGGCAGTCAGAGAAAATGGACAAAGGGACACAGTCCCATTATGTTAAATGAAAGAAATGCTCTAGGGTTGATCTATGTGTAAACTACACCTTATGATTATTTTTAGTATACTCAATCTTTGAATGTTAGGGTGGGTGGGGAACCGTAACACAGGCTTTTTGACCAACATTTAAGTTGAATACGTATTTCCATTTCTCTTACATCCTCCTCAAGCCCCCTCTGATACAATAAAGATCTCATAGTGGTTCCTATGATGGAAAGATCTCCAGACCCTGCTGTGGGCAGTTGTTCTAAATGTCCTCCACTTGTAAATGATGTTCCGGACAGTGGAATGGCTGACTTCTAATTGTTCTGAGATCTTTATCCAGAGATCCCTTCCCAGACTCATCTGCATCTACAACCGTCATTCTGAAGGCCTCAAAGAGCTCTCTGGATCTTGCAATGATGATTCCACTTACTTCAACAAACTAGAGTCCACCAACCAGAAATGTCCAACTGACCGCATCCTGTGAGCACTGATGAAGGACTAGAGGACGACCAACACAAACTGTGCAGAAACAGATGAGCTTCTGTCTCTGACTTTACATCTACAAGCTGGAGACACTTTGTAGGAGTGTCTGATAGAGTGGACAGTGAGTGGACACAGTGTTTAAACACTCCAGCAGCACTGCTGTGTCTGATCTAATCTAATGTAAGATTGAGTGTACTAACCTTGCCTGTCAGCATATATCTTCTCTAGCAGCTGGAAGGCCAGGTCCTCCAGGTCAGAGCAGAGGACGGATTGGCATATGAAGCCCACAGACAGGAGGGCTGGTTTGCCCCCATGTGGCTGAGTCAGGTCCTGCAGCAAAGTCAGACTGGGACATTCCTTCAGCACAAACAAGAGATCCTCTGCACACACAAATAAATAATACAACTCAACAAATAACACATCTGCATAAGAACCAGTGCTGACACTCACTCACTCACTCACACTATCAATAAAAGTGCAGGTTTTACACAGAAATAATTTGTGCTGTAAGTCCACTAGAAGGGTGTAGAGCAGAGTGATGTGTAAGATGCTGGACCTCACCAACTGTGATGTCTCTGTTCTTGTAAATGAGCTCTACGGCACTGCTGGTCAACCCTCTTCTGCACATGGTGAGCACTGCCTTCCTCAGCACTCTGCAGTTTGCGTAAACAATGTGGGCCAGGGCCAAACATGTGTCTTCTATGCGTGGGTCCTTGTCACCGTGGTTATAAAACACATCCCCTAATTCCTCACTGTATGTCAATCTGTGGGTGTAGCACAGTTAGAACCACCAGACTGTGTTTCTGATACAGTTTCAGTAACTACACTGCTGATCTTTAATACCGGCTACCGGACTGTGTTTCTGATACAGTTTCAGTAACTACACTGCTGATCTTTAATACCGGCTACCGGACTGTCTACCTGTTACCTGTTCTGGGTGACCCCAAAAGTAGCCAATTGGATGCAGCCATACTGCAGAGCACAGCGGACACCCTCCAGAGACAACAGCTCTCCTGGCACCTGCTGTCCGGGTTGGGCTGAGATCATCAAGGCCTGAAAGAAGAGCAGTACAGGAGGAAGCTGTCCCTCATACATGGTGACAGCTGAAAAAGAATGCGGAGAACCATTAGTGCACCTGATCACCAGCCCAAATCTCCAAAACTGAGCATAAGAGGGACATACATTTAAATCTCTCCATGGTCTCCATGTTCCTCAGGACTCCGAGAGGGGACTTGGCAGCGTGATAGGCAGCAGCCTCATATTCACCTGAATCAAAAAGGGCTGAGAACCTGTGGGTGGCAGAAATAGTAGCACTGCTATATTATCTCTGTTCTGGAAGAAGTTCAGCGTAAGAGCTGACCTAGAACTGGTACCGATGGAGTAGGGTCTGAAGCAGTACTAGTGCACTACTAAATATTGTGAAATTAGTCTCTGGCTGTGGTCATTTCTGTTGCTTGTGCACCTTTTCCCACCACATTTCCCTTTCCAGTCAACTGTCCATTAACATGCTCTGACCCTCTATGTGGAGGGGCTGATAATTGCATTCTGGACAAATGTCAAGTCAGCAGTCTTCCCCTGACTGTGGTTGTGTGTGCTGAACTAGACATGGTATTTATACTCTTTGAATATGAACTTGCTCAAAATCCACATGAAATATTCTAATGATTTGAGATTTGTTTTAGTAATGCATAGATTTTGTCATGTTCTGTATTTTAACTCTGTACCTTTCAATGTAGTCCACCAAGAGCTTCGACTTGTGGACTTTGCCAGGGTCGTCTTCTTCAAAGTCGTCTGTAACACCGTAGTCGTCATGCTCAGAGACTGGAATATAGAAAAACCCACACAGTAAACCTCCGGAAAGCAGGTAACACAGAGCGGATGACCTGCTACATGGTGGACGAAGCTGAAACGTACCTTTCATTTCAGCAACACACTCCAGTTTAGAGGAAATATACTCGAGCAGAGGAGGGCGGCTTGATGTTTTTTCCCAGGAGCTCATGGCCTCATTCAGAAAGGACAGCTTTGTATAACTGGATATGAGGACAAGTCCATTTCAGATGAGTATATCAATGATAACTGGGGGTGCATGGTATAGACAAAATGACATTACATTGGTGCATATTGCAAATGGGATATGCCTTACAATATTCACTCACTGACAAAACAATAACGCAATGTTGGATTGGTGCCAAACTTGGCATGCAATGGTGTCTCAGGCAGATCTGTAAATGATTACAGGTGTAGTTTGGACACTTGGTTTTGGCGCAAGAGGGCATAAAGTGCTTCTATGGATTTTGAAGAAGTGACGTTCTCACCGAATCTGCAGTCGTTTATTCTCTAAAGCCAGGGCATCCCTTTGGTTCAGCCTGGCCTTCATTGTAATATCCAGGGGTTCTTTTACATGCGCTGGTACATACTGGTTCTTTTTCTTACTCAGAAGATCAGCTCGCTTTTGCTCCAACAAATCCAGATGCTTATCTAGGGCTTCTGGGTTTAAAGACTTGCTGAATGTAAGGCCTGAAAGCAGGGAAAGACAAGATAATACCATCAATATGAAGGACACACAGTTTGTATTATAGTTCTAATAGTTATTAGAGTGTGAGATTATGTAAGCTTATTGGCCCAACGTTGGCCCGAGTGATTTGTGCTATCTGGGTTCTTTTGTCCATTTAATTGCATTTTGCCCCTGAAATTCAATGATTCTGTAGGTTTATGTAGTCATTGTTTTCTGTGACTGATCACATGAATGGTAATTACAGTACCTGGTATCTCTCCAACAGGATTTTGTGAATGGTCATCTAAAGTTTCCAGTTTGGGTGAATCTCTTTGACACTTTCTGCTTTCCTGGAGCCTGCTGACCTCTGAGCTGACCTCAGCAGTGTTTCTCTGGATGATGGCTATCCTGAAAGAGCAGTAAATAAAGCTGCTTCCAAAAGATAATGGGCTAAATGGAAAATCAGAACCATTAGGACAGGTTTCAGGCATTCTAGCATATCCTGAAGCAGCTGGGACACCAACCGGCATATCTTAAATAGCTGGCACACTAACTGGCACATCTTAAAGCTGCCAACACAACATCTGGCACATTTGAATGGTATAGCTAGATGGTGTGCCACCTGCATTAAGACGTGCCGGCAGCAGTAGGGTCTAAACCCTCCTGTTTCATTCATACTCTATTCATAGCCATCATTAGAAATAAAGATTTACTCCAGTGGATATTTTACCTCTCTTGTAGTTGGGCAGCCCTCTTCCGACAGTAAAGTAAGGAGGTGGGTTGTTCTACCATGGCCTTCTGTTTGCTGAGAGCAAGCCTGGTCTTGCAGTTATTAGTTTTCACAGTAGCAATGAAATCATCATATTCTTTCTTGATGGAAGCAAGAAGCATTTTGTACGAGGTAGCACGGTCAATTACCTGAAGTTAGGACATGAAGGATAATGAGAAAAAGATGCTAAAGAACATTTAATCAAAAATAATAATCATTATGATCTTCAGTGGACAGCGTCCTGTGAGCACAGTGTTTAAACACTCCAGCAGCACTGCTGCATCTGATTCACTCATACCAGCGGTAACATAGCGGTAACCACCAGTCATGGGTCGTACTGTGCTGAGGCTTCAGAGCGTGTGGCACAAACTCTTGTACGAAACACGTATTGAAGATTGCATCGTTAAGGGTGAATGAAATGAATGAATGGCAATGAATAGATGAATGAGATGAATAAATGAATGGATGGCGATTAATGAATGAGATTAATTAATTAATTGATGGTTGAATGAGATAAATTCATGAATGAATGAAATAAATGGATTCATGTGTTGGCCCTGTTGGGTCATGTGTTGGCCATGGAGATGGTCCTTGGAGATGGTGGAGATGGTGCAGATGGCTGAGATACCTTGTGGAAAGCCTCTTCAGAGAGGCTGTGTCTCTGTCCCTCAGGCTTCCTTCTCGGACAGCTCAGCGGATCCATGTCTGAGCTGAGTGAATCGGTTTTGTGTCCGATTATAAACCCGCTTCAAAGCGTGCTCGGTCGCCACGGCAACGATGGTGCATTGTGGGTAACGTAGTTCTTCTGTTTACGGCGCGAATCGAAGCGCCTGCGCTGCTTCTTTTTTAACCGGGTTTGCTCGGAGCGGGGTCCGTGAGGAGGGTGTATAAGCGGGGTGAGTGAGGAGGGTGAGTCAGGAGGGTGAGTGTGTTTTTATTCAGGCGCCGCGCGGGACAGCCCGCCCCTGCGAGCGCGGGGGGGAAACCCCGTCGCGCGCCGATCAAGCCCTCTTCTCACGATCCGCCATTAGTGAGGCTGTGGTGAGTGACGCTCCGGACAAACCGGGCAATAAAGTACGAATTAAGGTTCAGACCTGGCTCTAACTCTCCCCTATCTCTCTTTAAAGGTGGACTCGGCGGAAAAATGCAGATTTTCGTCAAGACCCTCACGGGGAAGACCATAACCCTCGAGGTGGGCGTCGGGAGCGCGTGTGCGCGCTTTTTTCTCCATTAAAATGTGTTTGTGCGCGTTTCGGCGGTTGTAGGGTGTATATATCTGTATTCAGGCCCGTGTTCAGCTGTGTTCTGCTGCTCGGACCCGTCCGCGCTCGGGTTCCTGCTGTAGCACGTGTAAACAGCGCGGAGCCCGAGTCCGCTGATCTGTATAACATGAGGATGGGTCTGAGCTGTGGCCTGTGACCGGTCCGTATGTGTGGAGACCTGCGGTTTTAATGAGCGGAGCCTGGAGAACTGCTTAAACGGCTGATTTTCTCCACTAATCTATTGATGTAGAGCCCACTTAAGGTGGTTTGCGTGTTAAAGGTTAGTGTTTAAGGTGGCCAGTGAAGATGTGTAGTATGGATGAGCAGCACAGGGTTGGTTCTTGTTGGAGTTTGATGATTAAGTGTTGTGCGACCAAGCTTGGCCATGCTTGATCTTCAAAAGCAGGCTTGGTTTGTATGGGAGACTGACATGAACCATCAGACACCAGCTACTGAAGACCTAAAATAAGCTCATGGAAACCACATAAACTCCTGGAGTCCAGTAGGTACATGATCAGTTCCAGTCATGGCTGGTCCTCAGCTGACTCTGGAATGGTTTTAGAACTTCTGTCTGCAGATTTGAGATCTTAAGATCTGCATAATGTTAAGACATCACAATAAGAACATGTAAATAACTAAATTTTGATGTGTATGATTAATTTGGTTCAGGACAAGCTTTTACGTTCCCCCAGGGCCGTGCTGAAACTAATCAACTACGTGCAAATGTAGAGCTATACATCACAACAGTGGATTGTTGAAACATCTGAGGACTGAAAGTGTGCAGAGATGCAGCTGATCTTTGGTTTATAACATCATGTTCTTCTGTTCTCATGTTTTGCAGGTTGAGCCTTCAGATACTATTGAAAATGTGAAGGCCAAAATCCAAGACAAAGAAGGTAAGACTTAAAATTTATCCCATGGAATTAGTGTCTTTTTTGGTCCAGTCATTGACAGGTTGGGTTTGTTTTTCTAGGTATTCCTCCTGACCAGCAGAGGTTGATCTTTGCTGGAAAGCAGCTGGAAGATGGACGCACCCTGTCTGACTACAACATCCAGAAGGTAAGCAGCAGCAGCAGCAGCATGCTTCTGTGGTTATTTGGGTGTTTATTTTAATGGTTACATTGGCAAGGATCATGGCTGCTTGAGCCTAAAGAGTCTGGACCAGGGTTTGAACAATGCAAAAATTTGGGCTGGGAGGACAGATCTAAACATTGGAGACTTAATCTCATATGGGGCCCATCGTTGTCTTGTCACTGTCCATGGTTGTCCATCCATATGTGGATCCCCTGAGGCCCCCGGTGGGCTACACCTACAGGCTCCATATGGACGTGGTATTTGGGATGTCACCGTGGGCTTTTCGGGATTGAGGTTGCACTGTTGGTGTAGAAACCTTGGTCACGGTGCTCCATCACTAATACAAACTACGCATGGATGTTCCAGCATCTATGACCAGCCAGTGGAGCTGTCCAGTTGAATAATGCTGGTTCTAACTGTTCTCGGTTGATTAACTGATCCATTAACTTTATCCAGGAATCCACCCTGCACCTGGTGCTGAGACTGCGTGGTGGTGCCAAGAAGAGGAAGAAGAAGTCCTACACCACCCCAAAGAAGAACAAGCACAAGAGGAAGAAGGTCAAGCTTGCAGTGCTCAAGTACTATAAGGTGAGTCTGGATTTGGTTACTCTTTATAAACCCTGTCTGATCACAGTCCAGCCTGGGGTTGTGAAGTAGAAGATAACAGGATGCATCGGCTCACCCAAATTAATGCTGTCGTCTTCTGACAGGTTGATGAAAATGGAAAGATCCACCGTCTTCGTCGTGAGTGCCCAGCTGATGAGTGCGGCGCTGGGGTTTTCATGGCCAGCCACTTCGACAGGCACTACTGCGGGAAGTGCTGTCTGACTTACTGTTTCAACAAGCCCGAGGACAAGTAGACGATGTACAGTAGTCAATAAAAAGTTCACCACACAAACCTCTCGGTCTGGTCTTTTCATCTTCCGTCGACATGTCTGAGCAGCTCCATCAGTGACAGGCGACTCGAAGTGGGACACAGCCTTTAACATGCAGAAGTCCTGACTTTTGATGTTTGGTTGAAAGCTCAGTAAAGCCCAGCAGCCTTCGGGGCAATGTTTTGGCTTTTGTGGACGGAGTAGAACAAACCATAAGAGGGGACAATGTGGAACTTATAATAAAACCAGATGACAGTAGTTTCATACAGTGGCTGAAGTTTGTGTTCAGAGAAATTTGGAGAAGTGGTTTTGGGGCAAAATTGGTGTTTTGCTCAAGAAAAGCTGATATTAAAACTTCTGAAAGAGAAACAACTTGGTGCTGTTTCAGAGAGATGGTGTCTTTAAGGGGAATTGTGGATTGTATATGTAAACATTTGTGCAGAGTTGGTATGGGTTTAAGATTCAATCATACAGCATAACACCATTTAAACACTCATTTTCTCTGTCCATGTGACGGTGACATTTTCTGAACATCTTCACCTTAAATATTTTGTAAAAGCTCCATTTTTAGTGTGGACTGAAAGCCAAACACCAGATATAAATTTTCAAAAACATGCAGCAGGAATGTGGTGCCGTAAGAGGTTGACGACCCCTACATTAATATAGTTGCGCTGATGTTCAATTCTGGCAGGAAAAATCCATCGAAAGGGCTTCTGCTTTTGACGAACAGGACTAACCACTGTGTCAAATGATGGGCCGGTTTGTGTAAAACTCCAGGGCTGGGATTTTTCCTTTTCTCTGAGTTTTGTGGAAAAATGCCACGCTTGCAGCTCAAAACAAGCAGCAATAGGTGGTGTTTTTGCTGCCCCCTCAGTGGTTAGAGACTGTATACCTTCGGCCTAACGGTTTATAGAGCTGGATTTGAGGGCAGACTCACTTCTGTCCACTTTTCATTAAATTCTTAAGAGGTCCAACGTATGAATAGATGCTGAAGATTAATTTGACACTTTAAAAGCAGAGTAACTTTGGATTTTCCTAATTCAACCACTAATGTATTTTAAACATAAATCAACACATTTTAAACATAAATCATAAGATTTAATTAAGATGAATTTAACATTGCTCAGTAAACATTTCTATCTTTTCCTAAAATACTAAATAGGTTTTAATCTATAATTCCGAACAGTACACTTGCTCATGCTTGTTAAAATCTCTCAGTTGAAAATAGAACAATCAAAGGAATGAACTGAAAGGTCCATAAATATCCCTTTGACCTGAGGAACTGCTTTGGCAGACCAACAGGAGGCGCAATAATGTAAGAAAGTGCATGTGTCCCTTTCAGTCCTTTAACTGTAGTACTGAAGTAATGATGTTCTATACAAAGTCCTTATGTAGAACCAAAGATCCGCACTTTGCTGGTGTCGTTTTCTAGGCTTCATAACTCCGAGGAAGAACCTACAGACATGTTAAACTGACCAGAACAAACTTTAACTGGGAACATTGTGTCATTTCTCACATAGTCGGTGATACAGATGAGCAATTCGTCCAGGTCCAGAAGCTGGAAGGTGAAGAGCCAGTGTGATGGGGGTGGCAAGGGAGCTGAGGTCAGCCTCTTTAGCTGAGCCTTACTCAACCTGCATACAGACTTTGACTGATCAGAGAAAGGGGGCAGGGCTGATGCTCAACCTGCATACAGACTCTGACTGATCAGAGAGAGGGGGCGGGGCTGATGCTCAACCTGCATACAGACTCTGACTGATCAGAGAGAGGGGGCGGGGCTGATGCTCAACCTGCATACAGACTCATTGCATTATAGAGAAAATGAGAAGGGAGGGGCTTCTATATTTCTTTGCCCACAGTGTTCAAATTTCAGAATAGAAGTCCTGAGAAATATTAAACAATATTTCGATTATTGCACACATTATCATGAATATCCAAAACAGCTTGGGTTTTAGTCCTTAAAAATCTTCATTATTTATTTTTTTTTTTTTTTTTGTGAAGAAAAGTACGTCAAACTACAAAAAACATCCCATAAAAGGTTAATAAAAGTCAATAAAAATGATTAAAAATAATAATAATAATTAAAAAACGTGCAGGAGCTGTTTGCTCACTCGTGTACTACTTAGGGACCCTCGCTGGCCCTGTGGTCCCTTGCTGTGGAGGAGGAGAGAAGAGAGGGAGGGAGAGCAGCTCCGCTTCTCTGCCATTTTGAGGAGAACCAGTCCGTTCAGCAGAACATCCCGAACTATGAGCCGGTTCTGGGTCCGGATCGGGGCGGGTCTGTGAGTATGAGGCTTCTCTGTCTGCGTTCCTGTGTTCAGGAACTTCTGCGGGAAGATCTGGCAACTTAGCGCTTTTCCAAAACAAAGCGGCTCAGCCGGGACGAAAAGCTGCTTTTAAGGCTTTAATCAGGCCGATAAAGTAGATAATCGGGGCTAAATGTATCTGTGGGGAGTTTTTACACCGTGTTCGGCGGTTAAAGTTGAGAATAAGGCCGTAAAAGTGGGTTAAAGTGGAGAACAGTGATTGGGTTCTGATCAGAACCCTGATGCTGGAGTTCAGGTCGGGTTGCCAGGTGTTTTGATTCCCCCAAAGGATGGATTTAACGGTATGATTCGGTTCTAACCGCTGGACAAAATACCGCGGTTTTACGGTTTCAATAAATATAAATATAAATGGACTGAAAAAAATATAAGATATAAACATTAACCAAAGAAAAATATATTAAAATAAAGAGGAATATAATAATAAAAAAAACAACCAGAAAAGCTTAAAATGATTTAATAAGAATAATACAAGTGAATGATAATAAATGAACTAAGATCATAAAAATAATAGTACAAAATCAATAGTCTTTAAAAAAATAAATCAAAAGGAAACAGTTTAAGTAAAAAAAAACAGGAAAAATAAAAGGGTTCTTTTATTGTTACGATAAATTGTTCTTTTTGTTCTTTTATTGTTCTACAGCACAGTGCAATAGTCAACAGCCTAAACCTTTCATGATGCAAAGAACCCTTTAATCATGCAAAGGGTTCTATATAGAACCATTTACTTTATTTCAGAACCCTTGACCAATCCTCATTTTGAAGTGTGTAGTCTGCTCAGATTGATTCTTCATTTGAGATGTAAAAATTAAGAATTTAAATATTTGTTTGAATTTGACCAGACATTTATTTGGGCCAAAAATTAATGTTTTTGGCTTATAATTACTAAAAACACCTTATATTTCAGAAATCATGTTGAATTGGTCATCCATAGTTTAAGATGAAAATTTAATTATTTGTAATAATTATATCAAAAATGATGATTGCAATAAGAGGTTCCTCAAAAAAAATGGAAGTGGTCCAAATAAAACAAAAACAACTGAATATCCAGTATTGTCCCTTATGACTTTTATTCTGAAATGTGAACATTGTGTGAGCAAAGAAATAGAGCAAACAGCCCCTCCCTTCTCATGTTCTTCTATAACCCATAATCTGGGTCAGTGATGTCATTAGCCCCGCCCCTTCTCTCTGATCAGTCAGAGTCTGCATGCAGGTGAACAGAGCAGTAAACATGGTTTATGACCTCACAACCACAGCTGAGTTTAAAATTGTGTAAGAGTCCTGAGATCTTATAATAGTAATAATAATAATAATATAATAAACATTTTACTTTATTTGGACTAATGTCAAATATTCTGAACATCTTAATAATCCTGTGTTTATTGCATGTGTTGAGAGTCTTCATGCACCACGTCATGGTGAGCCGGCGCTGGTCCCCGAGGACACGTGTGAAACTCCAGCGATTATGCTGACAGATGCTCAGATTAGTTTTCATGTAGGACATCTGAGAATGAAGTTCTGATGTTTAATTTGGTACTGTGCAATTATCTCCACTCAGATCCTCCCTCCGCAGACTTTGAAGGTTTATTTTGAAGCCATGGACTCGGCTCCTGAAGTGTAGCTCAGGATGGAGAGTGTTTGCGTTGTAGCTCCACTGACGCTGCTGTAATTCATTATAAGTTATAATCTTCTTACGGCAGCTTGACTGTTGGGGCTCCTGGGTCTTGCTATGTTGCAGACGTGTAAGATGGACGGTTACAGAGGTGTTTGGAGAGATGTGGATTACTGGCGCTCGTTCGATTCCTCTGAGCCAATCACACTGTGCGGTTGGAACACAGTGCTGTATGTTTGAGTAGCTGACAGATTTTTAAGCAAACTCTGAAACCATGCCACACATAACTGTTCTCATAATATCGAATCTCTTGGTCATATCCAGCTCTAGTGTCTTTGCATGGTGACCTGTAGACATTGCGCTTGCCAAGTTAACTCGTATCTACTTGCTGCTTCGTGGCTAACCATGGCAGCAAAGCATCCAGTGTTGTGCTGCAGATTGATGGCAGAAGAAGTGGGAAAGTGAAAGCATAATGTTTCCTCTGGGTTGAGAGACTGAGCAACAAGGCTGCATAATCCTGATGGAGAGGCTTTTCTTTCAGTTGTCCAGAATGTTCTGTACTGTGTGTGACTCTGAGCCAATACGGGTGTACATGTGGATGTCCTGCTGAGGCTGCATTGTTTTCTGGTTGGAGAATAGAGATTAAAAGTTCATTTATAGGTCCTGTTTACTAAAATTATTTCTAATAATTAGTTTGACAAGGATATTTATAATAATACGTTCTTCAAAATACTTGAACGTGGATCAAATAAAATAAAAAAAAACATCCTGAATGTTTGTTATTATTTTTAATATGTACATATCATATCCCTTCTCAGGACAGTTATTTTGAAAGGCAAACAGACAATCTTTTTCACTTTCCTCTATAACCCAATATCTGGGTCTGAGTATGTACATGTGGACAGAGCAGTAAACATGCACTGCAAAACTGGGATTTAATTGAGTTGGAAACCAGTGATTTTTAGCAGCATAACAGGGTATGCATTGTAGTTTGTGCATCATGTCTGTAGGTTACTCTGGTCCTGAGTTATGAAGCCTAGAACATGGCATGGCACTGGATCTCAGGTTCTAAGAGTTAACTGAATAATAGGAAAATTTCACCGCATAATCAAATAATTCAATATTTTAAAACGTCTTAATGAAGGTTCTCACGAAGAATCTTAACATTCTTTATTTTTTTCTTTGTAGAGTGTTTTTGTGTAGTCCAGCTGCTGGACGACAATGGTTTACATAACCATGTGTGATTCAGTGTGCACTTGTGTGACCCTCAGTTCAGTATGTAAGAGTTTCTGATCACAGGACACTGACCAGTCATGTGAGGTTCAGACACCGGTTGACTGTGACCACACAAAAATAGATAATATTATTATGCCTTTGCAGGAAACAGTATGAGTGTTGCTTTTGTTGTAGAAAGCAAAAGTTTTAGAAACACATCACACGTTTTCATAAACAGAACTCAGAAAGGCTTGAAAGGAATGTTACTGATATTACAATCGATAGTTGTGTTTTTGTAGTTAATAATTTAATTCCAAAATTAAACAGATTTTATATTCATGAATATTCATTTAAAGTGAGCTTTAATTCAAGCTTTTTTTTAGTTTATACAGTCAAATAAAGGGATTATTAAAAAGTAATCAATTATAATTTGAAAAAGTTATATAATTGACATATACACAAAAGTAAACAAATAAGAATACATGTAATGTAATAACCTGTAGTGAATTCCAGTTCACTTCAACTAAAAGCAGATTTTCGCAGTAACAGATGATCCAGTCAATAGAGTGGGTCTGATGATGAATGTCATTAATCATATATCATATATAATCATATATATTACAGATATATATGGGAATCTGAATGGGGCCGTCTGAATGGGTGTTGTTTAACGGCCGTCTGAATGGGTGTTGTTTAACAGCTGTTTGAATGGCCGTTGTTTAACGGCCGCCTGAATGGGTGTTGTTTAACGGCGCCTGAATGGGTGTTGTTTAACAGCCGTCTGAATGGGCGTGGTTTAATGGGCGTGGTTTAATGGGCGTGGTTTAATGGCCGTCTGAATGGGCGTTGTTTAATGGCCGTCTGAATGGGCGTTGTTTAATGGCCGTCTGAATGGGCGTTGTTTAATGGGCGTTGTTTAATGGCCGTCTGAATGGGTGTTGTTTAACAGCCGTCTGAATGGGCGTTGTTTAATGGGCGTTGTTTAATGGGCGTGGTTTAATGGGTGTGGTTTAATGGGCGTTGTTTAATGGGCGTCTGAATGGGCGTTGTTTAATGGCCGTCTGAATGGGCGTTGTTTAATGGGCGTTGTTTAATGGCCGTCTGAATGGGCGTTGTTTAATGGGCGTTGTTTAATGGCCTTCTGAATGGGCGTTGTTTAATGGGCGTTGTTTAATGGCCGTCTGAATGGGCGTTGTTTAATGGCCGTCTGAATGGGCGTTGTTTAATAGCCGTCTGAATGTCTTATTAAATATGCGGAAACCTCAGGTCTGAACTAATAAAGAGAAGCAGGATTGGCCTGTAGTGTGATCTTAGAAGAGCTTATTAGTAAACGTTTAATGTATGAATCTGCAGGAGGGAGTTAATGTTGGTATTTCCTGTGTCCGTGGTGAACGTCCCAGAGGAATGTGAAGAATGTCTTCTAGCCTCCAAAGATTCTGTAACCTCTCATTTATGTGCCCACTCACCAAGTGCTTCTGGAGCTGGACCAGTGCCACAGCGGCTGGCGGATGCTGGCTGTGTCAGCTTTGTGTTTGGCTGGTTTAGTTTCTCCAACTGAACAGGAATGATTCAGCTCTTCATGAAGTTTCTTGACTTGTTGATTCAGCCACACGCTGCTGAGTCTGGAAGAATAATCAGCTCTTCTTCTTGTTCCGTAATGAAAGACAGTGAGTAATGGGCTCCTCTTAGCTGTTTATTATGGTTGCGCCTTGCAAAGCAATCGGCCAGATTTTCAATGCATAACTCGTCGCAAAGTTACGAAATATCTTGCCTTTTCCAACTCCAAGCCTGAATCATCCAATCGGACCAAAACAATCTGTATACAGCCTTTTGATTGAACATGGTTTCAGTGTAGAAAAAGTGTCAAAGCCACCTGAGACAATACAGCAACACCATAGCAACCACTAATTACTCATCTGAAATATCGTAGCAATCAGATCCACACTTTGTGACCAGTTACATTCCATCTTCTAGGCTTCATATCTCTGGATCGAGTAACCTACAGACACGATACACATATCAGCAAGTAATTCATCTCAGAAAAGAGCTATCATTCACATTTCCACCTGAATTAAATCCTAGTTTAAATACCAAAGGAGCTTCCAGTGCATGTTTACTGCTCTGTCCACGTGTTCATGCTCAACCTGTATACAGACTTTGACTGATCAGAGAGAGGGGGTGGGGCTAATGACATCACTGACCCAGATATTGGGTTATAGAGGAAAATGAGAAGGGAGGGGCTGTTTGCTCTCTTTCTTTCCTTACACAGTGTTCAAATTTCAGAATAAAAGTCCTGACAAAGGCTAAAACTGACACATTCATAAATACCAAAAATAATAAAGGACTTTCAGTTTTGTTTAGTTTTTTTTCTTTAAATTTAAACCACTGTCAACTGTCACTGTTTACATCTCATAATTACAAATATTTCATCATAATTATTGCATTTTCAGCTCAACACTCTGGATGACTCCAAGAGGACGTCTGAGATCTAAAGTGGTTTTAGTATACAATTATAATCAAAAATAAAATTCTAGGTAAAAGTAAATTTAAAGCATTTAATCATTTAAATTCTCTTCTACATCTCAAATAAACCCATTTGAGTAGCCTCCTGAAAATAACAGTATATGAGGAGTAAAAGTTTGTGTTAATCCCTGTGTGTCCAGGCTTCTGAATGGCTCTTATGCATGCCCAAAAAGTGGGTTGCAAATGTGACAAAACGGCCTCAAAAAAGAGCAGGAATGGCATATAGATTTGTTGAAAATGCCAGTCCCAAAATGTGACAAGACAATGACCAGATGATTCAGTGTGTTATTTTTAAATCTCCAAGTCACAAGAGGAAGTTAAAACATGGAAAACAGCACTGGCCAGAGTGTGACAAATTTCCTCCTATCCTTTCTCAGCTGTTACAGTGACTTACTCAAGGTGGAGATTTGTAGCCCAGATGTTTCCACTTGGATGTATTTAGGGAAAACCAAAGCCAGACGCTTGTGCCATTGAATAATGAAAATTGCCCTCATGTGAGAAATTGGCTAATTGAAATTGGCTGCACGACCGTATCCAACTGCAGTCATTTAGACCCATCTGTGATTCTGTAATACCTTTATACCGAACCTTCCGTACTGTTCCCGATCCGTCCACAGCATTCCCAGTCTGTCAGCTCATAGGTGGGAAATTACAGCGTTAAAAAACAGCTGCTAGAATGGATGTCTTTTCGGGTGACGCTTACCTCACCAATACTCTTCTTTTAAAAAATGTTTTTGATTGGTAGTTTGGCAGACAGTTTGGAACTCTGCATTGTCATTAGGAAAACAACGTACTTGGAATGCACGGATGTATAATCACATGATGAAAGCCACGTTTCTCTGGAAGCATTTACATGGAAAAAGCAGAATTGTATCCCAGTCCATTTGGTCCAGACATGGGTTCTTCTTAATATTTCTTGATAACGATCTACCAGACTTCCACCTTTGTGTTTGTGTTTATCCGGTTCTTTCTTCACATTAGACATTCTGCACTCTCAACTCTCAGTTGGGCGTTTGTTTGACCAAGCTCCACCCCTTCAACAAAAACAGGCAATCATCTTGCAGATTACACTGTAAGCAGGGTGGGTCGTTCTTCAGTTACCAGTATTTTGGTCTCATTTAGGCCACTAAGCAGACAGACTTTTCTATTGGGGCTGGAGACTCTTGGTAGGAGTGTCTAATAGCGTGGACAGTGAGTGGACACAGTGTTTAAACCCTCCAGCAGCAGCTGTTTTTGATCCACTCGTACCAGTGCAACACACACTAACACACCACCACGTCAGTGTGGCTGCAGCGCTGAGAATGACCCACCACCCACATAATAGCTGCTCTATGGTGGTCCTGTGGGGTCCTGAGCATTGAAGATCAGGGTGAAAGGAGGAGAATAAAGTATGTAGAGAAACAGATGAACTACAATGATATGCTGATAAACAGGAGGTGTCCATATTGTTATTGTTGATTGATGTGATGTATAACGTGAATGTAGGCTTTGACAAGTATTAAACTGTTATGTTTCTTCTCTTATTTTTATACAGATGAAAAATAAAATCAAAGCACATTCTGGATAGAATTCTGAAGAGTTGACCTGAGTTTGCCAATACAATGTGCTCCACGAATCTTCCAGCTAACTGGGTGACATTTGAAGAAGAAAGCACCCCACTCTCATCACCTCAGAAAAACCTTCGGTCGCCATCATCAAGCTCAGGGTCAATACCTCGGCCGAATGGCTTGAAGCTTGTGCTGCCTCCGTTGGGGAACCCATCACTGAGCTTATCCAGCCCTCTGGAATCTCCTCAGATGCACTTTAGCCTCAATGGCAACTCGCGTGTGCCAAGCAACACTCCAATGTGTACTCCGGTGAGGGAGATTCCAACTGGTCCATCTCCTTTTTATTGTGGCCCTCGAGGTCAGCCTGACTTCTTCAGCAGTTTCTCCAGTACACAAACCAGCATCTCTTCTCCTGAGAAAAGTGCCTCCAATTGGACTCCGGAGGTCTCCAGTTCCTTTCCAGAATTCCAAGATGATCCAGGGCACTTGAATCCTTTTTGGGTGGAAAACAAAAACAAGAGAGACTCTGGAAGCTCCTCCTCAGACTCTGAGCCCAGCTCAATCTTGCCTCGCTTCTTTATTCGAAGCAAGGATGGTTATGAGCCACCCCGGGACCATCTTCAAAACTCTTACTCCTACATATGCCACAAATTAGAGCGCCTGAGGGCAAAGGAGGACCAAGGGGATGGAAACGGAGAAAGGAGAGACTCAGATGTAAGCACATTGCAGGATGTTGCACTTGGGAAAAGTCCCTCTTCCTTTGTTCCACAGGACCTCTTCCTCAGTCAGAGGAGGCATGGTTGGCCCCTAATGCTGAGGATTCCTGAGAAAAAGAACCGTATGTCATCACGTCAGTGGGGTCCCATCTACTTGCAGCTGCTCCCAGGAGCCGTGCTCCAGATGTATTATGAGAAGGGTTTGGATAAGCCTTTCAAAGAGTTCCAGCTCCATTCCAACTGCTCACTCTCCGGCCCAAAACTAGAGAGCTATGGTGAGCAACGCAAGATTGCAACATTGAAGATTGAGCATGTGTTGTATGTGGAACGAAAGCGATATCACCCCAAACCTGAAGTCACTCATGAAGCTGAAGTTGAGCAGCTGCTGAAGTTTGGAACAACAGAGTATGGAGACATGGAGGACTTGCTATTGTCCCTTGAGGAGGAGCTGATGAGACTACCAGGTCCTCATAAGCAACAAAAACATTACGAGGATCAGGAGTTGTCCCTGCAGATCGCAGACCACATCTGGATGCGACTAGACAAGGACGGAGCCACACTGGAACGTGCAGCACTCACTCGGATTCACTGCCTGGCCTTCTTGAATGGAACCGGGGAATGTTTTCTGGCATTGAATGATCTTGCGCTGCTGAGAAGAGACTCTGGATATGGCTCCGAAGAGGACGAGGAGGTGTGGATGGAGATTGACAACTACTATTTCCACAAGTGTGTTCGAGAGTCGGAATATGAAGACACAAGATTGATTAAGTTTTCACCGCCCGATGCATGTAAGGTGGAACTCATGCGCTACAGGACGGTATCCCTCAGTTGTGGCGACCTGCCATTCACACTGAAGGCAATGGTCACCGTGCAGGGTGCCTATGTTGAGCTACAAGCTTTCCTCAATATGCAGCCATCCTTCCCTTTCAATGGTGCAACTTCAGAGACTCAACCAGTCTGCGAGAATGTGCTTATTCAGGTGCCATTACCAGGCGACTGGGTCAAAATGCCTCGTTCTGTGTCGCTGCCTTGGCAGAAATCCCTGAAGGCTCGCATGAACAGAAACGCTTGTTTGGGCTCGGTTAATGTCACAGACTCTCATCCAGTCATGCAGGTAACTGTTGGTACAGTCAAGTATGAGAATGTGTATGGAGCCATTGCTTGGAGGATTGAGAAACTTCCTGCTAAGAACATGGGTAAGGAGACAGTTGTTGTTTTTTTGGACATGTTTTTGAGAGATGATTGCTTTTAGATGTGTATGTATATGGATTGATCCACTTACTGTAGTACATCAGCTGTTTTAAATTCACATCTCTTATTTTCTACTGGCAGTAGAAGTTATTATTAAATGAAAGCGTATTTCCAAAAACGATTTAGTAAATCCCATGCCAGAATCCCTGTGGTGTTGTAAAGCAACACCAGACAATATGGGGAAACCAATGGAAAACCAAAGGAAATCGATGGGAACAAATTGCATTTTGTTGAACCCTGAAGGATTTTGTGATTCTGGGATCTGTGTTTGGCATTTGCTGTACTTTGATTATTAAGTTTCATATCATCAGATAAGCACACGTTGTTTAAGAAATATCGATCATCAACCAAGAGAAGCCAAATCAGATTTACTTATATTGTAACATTTTATTTTCAGTGTTTGAATATTTTAAATATAATCAAATTTGTTATTTCTGAGACAGTATATATTCACAATCATTTTGTTATTGTGATAGGCCTACCAGCCAAGAAGGTCACAAACTAAACATTTCAAGAACTGTTTGATTAGTCCTGCACATCAGCTTGGAGGAATTTTAACCCATTCTTCCGTACAAAACAGCTTCAGCTCTGTTATGTTGGTGGGTTTCCTCCCATGAACCTACAGGACCTTCTACAGCATATCTATTGGATTAAGGTCAGGACTTTGCCTGGGTCATTTCAAGACATTAACTTTGATAGAACCTGTGTGCTTAGGGTCGTTATCTTGCTGCATGACCCACATTCTCTTGATCCAGCTCACAGACAGATGTCTTGACTTGTCCTTTAGAATTTGCTGGTATAATTCAGAATTCATGGTGGTTTCATCAGCCCCAAACCTAGTACTAGTACTACCAACACTGGATTTTTATTAAAATGCACTGCTTTTACTTGATTTTCATCCAGTTGATTGCATTTATAAATAATGTACATATATTAAATCAGTATTTCGATGTAATCCATTGTATCCACTCTCAGCTGTGTTCTTGTTTGTACAAATTCCTGTATATTTTATTATTCCTATTTTTGTTGTTCACTTACAGCAGTGGACCAGCCACACTCCTTCTCTTGTAAGCTGGAGCTTGCCTCAGACCAGGAGATCCCCTCTGATTGGTTCCCTTTTATCACCATGGAATGTGAGGTTGCAGATACAGTTGCTTCACAGACACGAGTGAAATCCTTGGGAACAGTAAGCGACATTCAGCCTCAAAAGCACATCAGCAGCAGGACCTACTATAAATGTCAGGTAAGGTCAATTTAAACTAAAGCAAATGGCTTTCTGATGAATGAATACTGCTTTAAATCTTAATATAAACACCTGGTCAGAACAATAGTAGTACAAATAGTTGCACCCACAAAGAAGTGTGGGATTGCAGTGTGTCTGTAATGAAGATCAAAGGTGATCTGGCATCGTACAAATCTGCACCCACACCATGACACCAGAACTTCTTGATGGGACGCATGCAAATGGCTTGCGGTCATTCTGCGTGATTCCTTGACAATCTGGCCAAAATCTTTGTAACGGTTGCACCTGTTTTTTGATGACAATTTTAATGAATATAACTTTTTTTTATAGGTGGAAATTGAGAAGAAGCTGATTGAAGTTGAATCACAGAAACCTTCAAGTTGTGCAACACAGTGAGATTCAGCATGAGCTCGAACTTCATCACACCTAAAACCAATGCAATAAATGTTCATACTTTGGTCTGTTTGTTAACATTTACATGTATGACTCTACCATATACAAGCATGAAATCATGTATGTTTTGGATATCCACTTTGTCAATATAATGCATACAATGTACTGCATTCTCGCAAAGCAATGCCTTCCAAACAAGCTTCTTATTGTTGCACTTTAGCCTGTATTTCAAGACTGCCGATGGATAAAAAGGTGACTTGCAAAAAAATGAAATTCTCTTTATACAAAGAACCCTGCTGCATAGAGTACCTATTATAAATAAATCCTCACGTTAACATCTAATATTATTTAATAACGTTTGTTAAATTGCATTTTGTTTATACATTGTGAGCAATAAACATATAATTGCAATTGCTATGAAATAAGTGCTTTGTCTGAGGCTCCTGTTGAAGGTTCCACCCATTATTGGATAGTCTTAAACTGTTCCCCAGTATCGGCAACTTGGGCATAATTCCCAGTTCCTCTAATTTCCTAGCCAATCGATGCAAGTAAATTGGGAATACTTTGTAATTTTTTCAAATCAATTGACTATGGGATAGAGGAATTTAACAAGACCCCAAAATGGCCCTTATTTGGAACAGCCAATGTTGGGTGACTTTGCTTATTCCTGACATTCCTACAGAGATTTTTATAATCTTAAAAGGAACCTGCACTGTTGGGACTTGTATACTGTAAAATAAAATGTCATGACCACTATTGAACTATGATGTGTAATACCATGGGCGTCTTTCTTCCCCATAGCCAAATAGGGTTTGTGTGTCTATCACACCATACCATGCCAACAAGTGTCCTTGGCCAAGACTCCTCAAGAGCATCAGGAAAACGCTGCAATTGGAAAGACTTTGTTTATTGTGTGGTAGAACCTCTGTAAGCACGTCACCATTGCTGTGCTGTGATATCACTGCACTGGATTTAGACCTGTGGAGAAAAAACAAAGGCAAACTGGATCATCCTTGGTGGAAGAGGGAGCGGTTAGAGCAGGGGTCATTAGCCCTACTTCTGGAGAACTTTCCTGGAGACTTCAGATTCAACCCTAGTCCACCCACCTGAGTCAACTAATTACTGCCATCAGAAGTTCTTCATTGGCTGAGTGGAGAAACCTGCAGTAAGGAAGCTCTCCAGGAGAAGGATTGGAGAGCTCTGGGAGAAGCACAACATTTAGGAATCATCTGTGTTCAGAATGTTTTAGGAATGTGCCCAAAGAAAAATTTCAGCCCAAGACCAACTTTGGCTGGTCCTAGTTGGTCTAAGCTGGTGTTTGATGGTCAATGTGGTTGAGAATCTTTATGAGGGTAGGCCAGCTGGTAAACGAGGTCTCGGCCAGTATAGTGTCCATGGCCTTTGTCCATGGTTGTGCTTGGCCTTGTTGGTCAACCATCATGGCCAAGCATAATCATACTGGGTGTTGAGCTTGGTCAAGAGATGACCAACCAGCTTAACTAATTTCATCTGACCAGACCGAGGAATCGTTTGACTGAACAAAGTTTCACTTAGTTTAAGCAATAATTTATATTTGAGGCCTAGATGTCTAAATACCCTTAGTGGGGGTACAGCTGGGTTAAGGTGGTTGACAAGCATTGGTCTTGGTCAGCATAGGTCTGGTTTTTGTTCCAGTTGGTGGTTTAGTTGGTCTAGGAGACTGACCAACCTAGTCAACCAGTATGACCAAGGCTGATCTTGGTGGTTGACCAGCATGTTGAAACATGACCTAAACTAAATGCAGCATACACTATAGTTGTGGAGAGTTGTGGATGACCAGCTTCCTGACCAGCTTGACCATCAAAAAACAGTAACCAACAGAACCTGGGCTGGATGTTAAAGCAGGAATCAGAGCTGCCCATAGTACCTGAGGGCTATTCTGCTCATCTGAAAGTCCTACATCACACTTTTAGTTGATTAAAAAGACTCAAATCAGCTGTGAACCTTCTGACCTTCTCTGAAGATCTGAGGCTGAGCTCCATTTTAGCTTCCCTAATTAGCCTCTGAGAAAATGCTCTCAAATGCGAATACTTTGGTAAGTTTAGGTTTTAACCAGACGACAAACTTATCATTTTCCTCAGATACTCTTATTATTTCACCTGAACGAGCTTAATATTACATGAGAAGAAACTGCTTTATGTAGCATAGTTAGCTTAGCTTAGCCAGGTAACGTGACCCAATTATATAATATTTAACCTGTGAGTTTAGATTTTAACACTTAAAATACACGTTAAACTTCAACAGCTGTCTAGTAGTAAGCCTTAATGTTAACATTTTACTCGTTTTACAGCTTTTCTCAGCTTTTCCCTAAACTCACATTAGCTTTCATAGCTAGCTAATTTCTGTTAAGGCCTGAGTGGCCTAAACTTTACCTTTATAAACTTTACACAGTTTACAGTTTCCATTTTAACTGAACCTTTCCATCATTTCTTACACTCTAACTTTCTGTTGAATTTCTCAGCCTAAACTTTACCTCTCCATCATTGATGATGTGATGGATAGTATTCGTGAACTGTTTCTCGAGGAAGGAGTCGAGGAACAAGTGCTAGATGACTTGAGGCAGGTAAGACTCCGTAATACTGCTTTTTGCATAAAGGTGCATCAGTTTTGGGTGGATGGATTTTGAATTTTGATTTCAAATGTTGATAATTGGTAAATATTAGTTTCTTCAGATATTTGTGCTTTAATATTCAACAATCTGAAACTATCTGAATCGGCTAAAATCTAATTTATTTCAACCAATTTAACGCAGTCATTAGTTAAGTTTTTTTTTAAGCTGAACCATTTGTCCAAAAGACTCAATTTAATGGGAAATGAATTGCTACATTTTTTCACTGGATGGTTGTATTGGTTTGAGTTGGACTCAAGTTAAGCTCAGAGAACATGTTGGCCAAAGGAAATATAAAACTTAAGAAACCAGGTTTAATGGACTATGAAAGTGTTTGCTGTGTAAAAATGCAAGCTTTAGTGCTTTATTTTTCAAACAAATGAAAATCTATTTCTCCTTATAGCTTTGGGAGTCCAAGGTCTTGCAGTCCAAAGCTGTGGAAGGTTTTGCCAAAGACAATATTAATCCATCAAATTTTGTTCTGCAGCTTCCAGCAAATTACGCTCAGAAACCCACAGGTGTGTTAAACCACTTCTAGGTAATCAAACAGCTATTAGGACATTTAACAGCTAAAGATTAAAATTAAAGGTTAAAAATTGGTATTTTAGATTTTTACAGTTCACAAAGTCCAAGTTTATTGGGGAAAACTGCACAATTGAAAGGAGGCTCTAGTTTCTTGTTGGGTCTCTACTGAGTCTGGATATAAGATGAGATATGGTTGGTCATGTAGGGGTGTTATCAGTCATGTGGGAGCATTATCCTGCTGAAGGTACCAGTTGGAAGCACTAGATTGAAGTGCTCACCATGAAGCCCCCATACTCAAATTGTTGGATCCCAAACAAAACCTGGATTCATTGCCAAACATGATATAGTTTAGCAGTCAACGATCTTTCACCAAG
Organism: Acestrorhynchus altus; assembly: GCA_034509495.1. Classification (NCBI taxonomy): domain Eukaryota; kingdom Metazoa; phylum Chordata; class Actinopteri; order Characiformes; family Acestrorhynchidae; genus Acestrorhynchus; species Acestrorhynchus altus. The sequence continues at coordinate 1,749,225 of CM067525.1, forward strand.
AGGTACACTACCCAAAAGTAGTCTCTGAGAGCCTTTTAATTGAGAAAATATGCTGCATGAGACCATACCAGTGATCATAGCATATATGCATGTCTGTCTTTTTAGTGTACATACTAAAAATGTTGATACATTTAATAAATGTTGATACAATTAAATGTTTTATCACATGTATGGTTCCTAGCTTTCCAGATGTTGTACTCTCTTTTCAGCTTCGGTGGTTATTCCTGGTGGGCAGCATGCACAGAACTTTACTGCAAAAACAGTAAGTGCATCTTTAGTATCTTAGGTTCCCCTGTAGAGGAAGAACCCAGAGCTGTAAGTATATAATAAATAAATAAATAAATAAATAAATACAAATAAATGGAATATAAAGCCAAATTGTGAATCCTAGTTTCTCTCTGGACATGTTTAAAACCCACTAGACACCACACCCTTGGATTTATGCTGATGGTTATATTCATATTGGGAATAGAGGGTCTGCAAATTAGTAGCTAGTTTACAGTTCCTCTATTTCTAATAGAGTACCAGTCAAAAGTTTGAACACATTTGACTGAATGTACTGGAGATGATTTTTTTTTCATATTGATATTAAAATTGAGTGTCAGCTAATAACATATTCTCTATGCTCAAAAGTATTGGGACACCGGCAAGGTTAAAAAAAAAAAAAAAAAAGAGTTCTCTACTGTCCAGGGAGGGCTGGAGCTCTTCACCGTGAACCTGAACTTGAGTGTTGTGCTGCATACAGACCCTGAGGCTGTGAAACCTCATTGCCTCAGTGTTTATATCTAGTACTATTAACATATATTTATAAACCAAAATACTTTATAAGTATAAACAGACAAAATCCACATGTAGAGGATTTTTGCGTATTGGTCATCTGGTCATCTGTTCTTAATTACACAAAATTACACCAGGATTTAGGACAGAACAGCACTGTGTGATAGGTTTGAAATACTACATAGTGTTTGGTTGATCATGTGTTAATACAAACTACTTTCAGGGCAATCCTGGCACTATTGCAACATTTTCTCTTCCACCTGGAGTTACCTATCCTGTTCATATCCCTGCAGGAGTGACCCTACAGACTGCCTCAGGTGAGAAAACATATATCTTCAGCAAGCTGACCAATCTTCTGCAGAGGTTCTCGCTCATATACCGTGCATAATTCAACCCCTGAATGGGATTTGTTCTTTTATAAAATCAAAAAAATAGCTGCACTAAGAAGGAATCAGTCGATAGAAATGAAACTTGGTGGTAAGTCTGACATCATGAGACATGCAAATGATTGTTTCATGGTTGGCTGTGCATGTGGCAAGGACGGCTTTATCACTGTACCCAACTGACATCCCGTTAAGTGTGCTTTCCATTCTGACTCATGCTGTTGTGTTGGTAGCATTCTTTGCATGCATTGTGGGATGGTCTTACCAGTGCATTGCACAGTATACTGGTCGTGCAGATATTGCCACGTGCTGTTAGTGGCAGTGGAGAAGGAGATCTGACGGGTTGTCCGACGTACGTGGAATGAAAATATTAACTATGCAACGTGGGAACACCAGAATAGGGATTGAGTCCAAGGTAGTATGTTAGTGTTGCAAATGTGAGCGAACACTATGAGCCCTCATGTACCCTTGTTTCCTAAACTCTACAGGCCATCTCTACAAAGTCAACGTTCCTGTCATGGTGACTCAGGCTCCTGGGAATCAGCGCGTCTCTGCCCAAGCTAATCAGCCCCTTGTGGAGCAGAGAAATATGTCCACGACCATCATTCACAAGATCCCTTCTCAGGTGACCGGCCTATGCCCCCAAACTCTGCCTGTAACTCAAGCCTCCCAATCTGTCCTGCTACCACACCAGCAGAGCCAGAATCAACTACTCCAAAATCCCAGTATCTCTCTGGAGCAAGACACCCAACCTTATGTCCCTTTTACTCCCAAGCCTTCTATTAATCAGCAGTCCTTAAAATTGGAAAGCCCTAGTGAGTTCACCCTGGACGACATTGAATTCAGCCCCCAGCCTTTGGACATGAGCATGTCCTCACCACTGACTGCGCAGCTGTCTGCGGGCCTGCAGGGAGCATCAGGGAATGCGCAGGTGTTGGAATTGGGAGCCAGTGCTCAAGAAATGGTGGAGAGAGCTGTTAAAGTAGAGGAGGAAGCTGCAGCTCTGGCCAGCAGTGATGGCACCATGAGTCTTTTGCAAAACTTTGAAAAAACACCTGACCCTGCAATTAAGGTAATGTGGAAAATGTTAGTCTTCAGAGCTGTAATTGCTGTTACAAATGTGCTGTATATCATCCTGAAATTGCTTACAGTTATAACATTCTAGAGCAATACAATCAGACTAGAATCAGATTATTCCTGAATAATCTGATTCCCATCACACAACCTGTAGGTATTTATAGGTTAATTATTCTCATGCAATGCTATCTGCGGGAGCCTGAAATTACAACGCCCATAGACACACAAGTGACTAATTTTTGTTCAATGATCTTAACAATCTTTTAAAACAAATAAAAACCCAACATTTTCTCTGGACATCTCATCTTTCCAAAGATTGAAATGGATCTCCTGAGGGACTACAACTTCAACGACTTGACCAACATAGTGCAACTCGATGGAGCATGTGACAGCAGCTCCGAGGCGGGGGATGAACAGCAGGAGCAGGAAGGGGAGGACGATCCAGGAGCTATTGGAGAAAATGAGTTCCTGGGCATGATCAATGCAGAGGCTCTGAAAGTGCTTGAGGGGGCTGAGGGCAGCAGTGACCCCAGCGACAGCTCCAGCAGTAACAGTGATGTGCCTGAAATAGAGGAGGTGGAAGAAGAGGTGAGCACATGGTACAATATCGAGAAGCAAAACTTGGTGATCTTCAGTTAGGTCATAGATGGGGTTTGGTGTCCTGTGGGCACTGATGAAGGACTAGAGGACGACCAACACAAACTGTGCAGAAACGGATGAGCATCAGTCTCTGACTGATCTACAAGATGGAGACAATCGGTAGGAGTGTCTAATAGAGTGGACACAGTGTTTAAGCACTCCTGCTGTGTCTGATCCACTCGTACCACTGACACACACAAACACCACCACCATGTCAGTGTGACTGCAGTGCTGAGGTGTTCCTGAACATTGTGGAACAGGGTGAAATAGAGGTTTTAATATTGTGCTTTTTATGATTCCAGCACCAGCAGAGCTGAGCCTACCAATTTAATTATTCACCACTGCAGAACTCTGCACAACATACTGAACCACAGTGGCATGACTGTCTATTTTCCTGTGAACTCAGCATATTCAGCATATTACTGGGCATTCTACCAAACCAGTGGGAACTTTTCATTATCCTTAGAAATGCAATATTGATGGTGTCCTGTTTTTGTGCATAAATTCAGCAGTGTGCTTTCCTCCACGTGGCCCTCGTAAGCTTTCAATGCTGCAATGTTTCGAAACTTTAACAACACTTACATTCTACATCAAACTGCTTCTGTTAAAACCAAAAAAGGGAACATCATGTCTTTATGGTAATGGGACCTTTGAGCAAATGAATGGAGACTGAATGCTGGATAATGGGATGCTGTTTATATTATGTTCAGGATCCACTGAACTCTGGAGATGATGTGAGTGAGCAGGATATTCCAGAGATCTTCGACACTGAGAACATCATTGTTTGCCAGTATGATAAGGTAAGTTCTCGTGTGCTTCTGAAAACTATGGTTCAGTCTCACACAGTACCTTTCCATGAGATGGCACTGTGAGCAGTTCAGCTCATTTATTTTTCAGACCAGTTCCCATCAAGCTGCTCTCTGTACAGGACAGTATACATTTTGATGACTGGATTATGCAGAATATTGAAGTTATATTTGTGTGTGTGTGTGTGACAGATTCACCGCAGTAAGAACAGGTGGAAGTTTTATCTAAAAGATGGTGTTATGTGCTACAGCGGTAAGGAATACGTTTTCTCCAAGGCCGTTGGGGAAGCTGAGTGGTGAGCTGGGAGGATTTATAACGTGGTCTTGTAGACGATGCTATTAAAATGTGGAGAATATTGTTATTATTAATGGTTTGTTTTATTATTTCTGTTATTTTTCTTGTTAGTTTGCTTTATATCTAACAGAAGCACAGATCCTGCTTTTGCTTTTGGAATCGAAGTAATGCAGAATGTATGAAAATGCAGTTTAATTTATTTGATTGATTTTTTTCAGTGGATTAAAGGGGTGGTGTGGGAAATATATGTTCCTTATAAGTAAATATGTTTAAAAATGTTAAGAAACGTTCTTTAAGTGATGCTTAAAAATGTTTCATTCTTGGTTACTTTCACTGTTTAAATTAAACAAGTTGCAGACAAAACCAATCCAGTGTCTCTCCCTTTTTTTTCATTTTAAAGCAGCTTGGAGTGTTTTGTTAAATTGAAGAGACTATCCTGAGACCTTTTTCTTCGTATATCATCAAAAGACGCAACGTTTTAGATTTTTCAGTAACTTCACTGCTGTTGCTCTTTAATTCTAAGGTCTTGCTCCAGATTTGGGATAGTCTTGAGGATAACTCTTTGGTGCATATTCGTGACATGTTTCCTTATTCTAGCTTTAAAGCCAATATGAAAACCAGAAAGTGTGTCAATGGGCCACACTGGACTGTATGCATTGATGACCAGGATTAGGGACACTCTATTAAACCAGGACACACTGCTGTCTAATTATTTCTGCATGGACACTTTCTGGTCAGGGTTGGGTATTGCTACACGTGTACTGGGAGTTGCATTTATGTGTCTGAGGAGCATCTGGACAGAACACAACTGTAAATCCACCTCACTTGAGTCGTGACTGAAGAACTGAGGAGGCTGAACGTCATGGGTTTTAAGAAACAGTAGGGTCATCATGGAACTCAACTCAAATGCGCCACCTGTAGGCCATTTACTTTTGTAATCCCCTGTGTTGGAATATTTTATGGACTTTAAATGGTTTGAAGTGGACAGATGTGAAGGCGGAACCCATAACATTTAAATCCAATAGGATTGATTTCATAGTCATTTAGCTACATTCATACAATTCAACAGTGTGTTCAGTAACATACTTTGTGCAATGTTGAAGTGTGTCCATGGCAGGAGTGAAGGAAGTGCTAAGATACATGTAAGTACATTTTAGGTCATAGGGGCTCCTCAATTTTTCCTCAGAAGGAAATAAAAATGGGCACGTCTCTACTGGAAAATCAACGAAAAAAAATTGTAAAACAATGTTTTATTTTATTTCTGCAAAAAAAATCCAGCTGATTTCCAACTCATTAAAATACCAGCCTTTGCACCTGAAGACGAAGTAAAAAAAATAAATAAAACTATATGTACAGTATATACAGAAGGAGCGGAATGATCAGTCTCTGTATTATGTTTAATATGAGCTTCATGTTGCATCTTTGTTGAAGAAGCAGCCCTGCAGCTTGATGTGATAAGCATGAAACTGGTTTGAGCGAGATTTCCTAGACTTCTTTTTCTTAGAAGCCAAGGTGACTGCAGAGAGACCTTGCACTCTGTAGAACTCCGCCTGAGTCTGGCAGCAGCCACAGCGGCTTAGAAGCAGATATGTGTCCCTGCGAAAGGCTCTTGTGAAAATGGTGTAAAGAAAAGGGTTGCAGAGTGAGTTGATGGGATAAAAAAGGACGAGGAGGATTTTGGACTGTGAGACTGTGATCAAAGGCACGTGCAAAGCAGCCGAAATGGCAAAAAATGAGATGGGCACCATGCACAAGAAGTCTGTGAAGATTAGCACCGCCATTCGCTTGGCTATCCTGGTGTCTCCGTGTCGTGTTATCACATTCGGGTTGCGCACACTTAAATAAATGCCCATGTAGCAGGAGCACACCATGATAAATGCTGCCACGTTTAAGACCAACACGACTAAGACGTAACCCTGTGAAGCTGGTGTTTCGATGTCCATCGGGAGGCAGATGCTTACTTTAGTGTAGCTGCTGACGCCAATCACAGGGAGCAAAGCCACTAGAAGAGAAAAGGCCCACCCGACTGCCATGGTAGTGACCACATGACGCAGTCTGAGCCTCCTATCCTTCTGCATGGCATACGTGATGGTGTGCCAGCGCTCCAGGGTAATCATAGTCAAGGTGTAGACTGAGAGCTCACTTGCAAAGACTGTCAAGAACCCAGCCGTTCCGCATCCAGCTCCCGTCTGCCAATCCGTGGCATGGTTATAATACTCTTGACGGGAGCGGTAGTCCACCAGTGCGATCAAAAGCAGGTACAGCCCCATGCAAAGGTCAGCAAAGGCCAGGTTGCACATGAGGAACCTGGAAACGGTCAGCTTCTGGTGGCTTGAGATCAGGACTATCAGCACAGCCAAGTTGCCCAGGAGAGAGAAGATGGTGATGATCCAAGTGATGGAGCGCAGGAGTCCGTAACCCAGCAAGTCTTCACAGGGGTTGAAGGCATCGGGTTCTGGGGTGCACTTGAGTGAACTGCTGCTCTCACACAAATCCAAATCGGGGTAGTGGAAGTTGATGTCGTAAAGGTCAGAAAGGTCTTCAGCTGACTGTTCCCTGAGGATATATGGGAAATATATCTTCCATTAATGAATTGACATTGTTTTTGTGGTAATTGGAAAGTTAAATGGAAAGTCATGATTGCTTACATGATATCTGGTTGGTTGTCCACGTTACATAGTCGAGACAGGTTCCTAAAGCGACCAAACACAGCATTTTCCCTAGATGGCGACAAAGCAATGGGTTTAACAGACTTGTCAGTTAGTGTACAGTATACAGCAGAATCACTGTGTGTGTTGGCAAGCAAGCAAGGATGCAATGGTGGCAGCACGAAAAGAGGCAGTGGCTGACTTCACATGTATCGGAGGAGGCATGTGCTCGTCTTCACTCTCTTAGTTCCGAGCATCTAATGTGATAGGGAGAGAGTCACTAATGGGCTGGGTAATGGGAACTTCCGAATTGGGATGGAACTGTCTCTACTCTCCAGGGAAGGAACATTGCTTTGAGAATTTGACTGCATTCAGCATCAAGAGCAAGTGAGGTTAGGATGTTCAATGATCACCACCTCACCTCATCCCAAAAGAACTGGATGGAGCTCTATTATTCCACAGAACACAGTTCCATTGCTCCACAGTTCAATTCTGGGGGGCTTTATACCCGTCTAGTCTCTAGAATTAGGTACGATGCCACAGGTTCACAAGCTGTGTGTGCATTTGCACATCTGTAACAGCAATGAGTGCAATTTGAAGCTGACTACGTTCATTAGAAGGGGTCCCCACAAACATTTGGACACATTCTGAATCAGACCTGTTGTTGCGTCTCCAGGTGTGGAAAGCACAGCAGTGGCTGGGGTAGGTGAGCTCAGCTTCTTGTAGGTCTTGAAGGTTCTCGAGTGGAGGAAGAGTCTTAAGAGAAGGTGTAGACCGAGCTATCAGAACCTTCACCTCTCTCAGGCCCCGTGTGGGGAGTGAATGGAGACCAGTGGATGACACGTCTCTACAAACACAAGAAAACATGACCCTTAAAGCATCATTTGACTACGTTTAACTACCTGTAAAGACAAAATCACTGTCAAACAAATAGTTGCACCCAGAAGGGATTGTGGTATTGCAGTGCTATTGGGAAGGAAGATGAAGGTGATCAGGATCAATAAGTGATTATAAATTTAGACTGATTCGATTGATATTTATTGAACTAGACATATAGAAGTTGTGTCTCTCAGTACGGCGTTGGGTTTAACGTAACATGCCAGACGTCTCCGCTTGATAGCCTAAGTAAAGCTGTTCCAACACTTGTTCTAAGGGCTTGTATGGCTTTCTATCCAATCAAGTAGAAGTTCACCTGATTCTGATCGTTTAATCAATTCTTCTCAGAATTCAACACTTGATTAATTATATAAGGTGTTCTCCGGTTTTGGTGGAAGGAAAACCTGCAGCCATAACAGCCCTTTGAGGATAAGATGGGTGACCCTGGTTCTAATGATTTTCCTCATTATGTAAAACACTGGATGATTTTTTAAACACGACCCTGTAGAATGGGTGCTATTCCAACCCAAGGCTAAAGTTTTAGGTGATGGTGACACTTGCCTTGAAATACTTCAGTGGGGCGGCCACTCTGCCCCCCATATACTAAGCAGACCTTGGCCAACAGATAGGACCTTTTTAAAATATGCTTTTTCAGTCTGTTTCTCTGAAGTCAGAGTTGATTTCAACATGGTCTTCGGTTTGCGCATTTCAACGTAATAACCAAGTGTAAGGTCTAATATGCAAAGTTTACTTACAGCACGTTTGGTCCCAAAGCCCCTTCAAAAGCATCATCGTGGAAGTGACTCAGCTGCCTGTTGTCCGTCAGAATTCTAAAAAAGGGGAAAACCAGTTATGATTGGGCTGTATTGAAGAATAAAATGCTACAGTATTGAGCAAAAGCTTAATGCATCTTTGAATTATGATAATTAGAATGAAAATCTCTTTATCTGGGTAGAGAGTGTTCAGTACCTCGGTAAAACACTAATATTACAATAAACACTAATAACATTCTTACAGAAGGTGGAGCTCCTCCATCACTGTGTTCATTGAACACCACCAAAGCTCTCGTCATGGGAGTCTAGTATTATATATTTCTTATTATTCAGTTCTCATCTACACCTGCTTTGGAAAACCAGCACTTAATCAGGTGTTAAATCAGGTGCACTGATGATGGAATTGAACATGTCCATTGGGGACACTGGCTGGGGGTGTCCAGCAGAAGAAGACACGCACCAACGATGTGAAGGAACTGGGAGACCTACACAAACCACGTGTTCAGAGTGGCTCAACAGCCATGATTGTAGACATTCAGTGAGCAGTGATGCTCTCCATAAGTCACCGTGTTAGTGCCAGCGCCATTGGTAGACCATTACGACGACTGCCCTTAACATCACGTCACCGTCACTAAAGACTGCAGTGGTGTCGCACCACACTGAATGGCAGCGGCTCATCTTCAGTGACAAGTTCTGGTTTTATCTTGGTGGAAGTGACCAACAAATCTGTGCATGCTCAGGCTGGACAATATTTTTAAAATATCGATATATCGAGATATATTTTGGAAAAGATATAAAACATGACCGTATGATATCTCTCATGCAGGTTACCACGTTTATGATTTCATTCCAAAAAGAGCATCAGTGGGGGGTTCCTTTGGAAATGGTTTGGTTACTGGAGAGATGACACTCTACAGAGTACAGACTTGTTCAAATTATGTTATTAAATTATGTAATTAAAAGTTACTATTTGGATATGCTGTTTTGCATCGTGTTGCAATGTGTGGGATGCTATTGGACGCTCTATCAACACTCCACCCCATCTGCAGAACATTCAAGCTGCATGGGATGGATCATCACAGGACACCATTAGGAACCTCTACACCTCCATGCAGAGACGTCTGGCATGTTGCGTTAAACCCGACGCCGTACTGAGAGACACCACTTCTGTATGTGTAGATCAATAAATATTGATCAGATCTTCCTTCCCTATAGCACTGCAACCCCACACTTCCTTCTGGAGGCAACTATTTTTAATGAGCATATGTTTTTGCTCATCATTACACTAAAATTTCTCTTATTGCTGACATAAATGGTTCTCAATAATGTGCTGAGGAGACTTAAACTGTATATCTGTACACGGCCACTGCACAATATCATAAGAGACAAAACCCACATGTAAGCTTAATTTTTGCTTACAGCCTTAACTTAATTACTCTTCCACCCACACAGAGATTGTACATTAAGGCCTGCACACTAACAGACAATCTGAATGTTTATTTAGACTTTGTGGTAAGATAGCAAAGTGTACATGCTTAACTAAACGCTGCAGTTTTGTGTTTTTATATATTTATTTGACCCGTACAATATGTTCTTTTGATTAGACAGAACCTTCAACCTCAATACAAACAACTGATCCTGCCACTCATCCGGAGACAAGAGGGGCTGCTTTCTGTAAACATGTCTGAAAGTGATGCATCTGAAAGAATGGACCTTCACACGGCGATAAGAGATACGTACAGCTTATCCAGTTTGGTTCCATTGAAAGCGTGAGCTTTGATCTCGGTGAATCCATTCCGGACTAGGTTCCTTAAGAAAATGACACAAAGAAGGAAAGGTTAGCCTGGGGTTCAGTGCAGTTATAGTGTAACGCTGTAAAGTTTACTGTCCAAACAACGAGTGGCTTTTTCTATGCATTAGACGCTACATCAAGGCGGGCAATTACTTAGTCATTTTCGCAAAACGGACTCAACCGGTGTTCATAATCCTATTATATAGTCATATTATAATCCTATATAGTCATATTCATAACGCATAAACTGTTTAGCAGATCAGTTGGAGTTCAACATAGACATTTTACAAAAGGTAGGACACCCCCACATTTATTACTACTTATAATTCCTAAAAGTAGAACCAGGTGCAAATAATTAGGCTGTCAGACATGAGTTGGGTTTGCTCCTGATTGCTGAAGTGAGTTTGATCACCATGGCCAGATACGAAAAACTGGTGCAGAAGGAATTTAAAAGATGTCAGAATAATTATAAATCAGTCCAGAAAATCATTTACAACTAGAGAACAGGATGTCCTGATCTGGCCATGGAAAGAATTCCGCACGAAGGAGTGGGAAGATCTTTCTTTCGGTCGATGTCAGAGACGGTAGATGGTTATAGGAAACAAATACCAGCTATTAGGACAGAGGGGGTCCAAACTTCATCCTCACAAGAAAATTAAATTACGATTAAATACATTTTACAAATGACGTGTAAAAGACTTTTCTTCGGTCGTATGTGTTTAGCTTCTCTAGTAGAGTTCAAATGAAGATCAAATGTACAGATGTTTAAATATGTTAAAGGTGTGCATTGGGTGTCCTAACTTTTTCACATGACACTTTCTCTTTATTACGTTTTTTTTTAAACAGAAACAATGTTGTTAACAATATGTGTAACTGTTGATGGTTTCCTTATTTATCCCAATAAGGAATAAATGTAGTTCAAATATAAAATTCACATAAATAATATAATTCACATTTTTAAAAATATTATAGCCAAATATTTTTTTTCAATATTTTTTAAACTAAACCCTGTTTATTAGGAACTGATCAGTTATTACCTTTTATCGCAAAATAAATTTAGATTCACTGGGTAGCTTTAGCTACTGAACCATTTATAACAGTTTCAATACATTTTTGCTGTATGATCATAAAATACCCAGCAGTCCATTTCAGAATTCTTTCTGTACTCACATGTGCATGTACTCCTTGGATACACCTTGAAATGCATTGGCTGGTACGTCGTTAATGTGCATGTTATCTCCAATCTCCCTAAGAAAAACAAAAAGAATGAAACAGTGATGCATCGTTGCTGGACAGCCAACACGTTCGGCCAGTATCACACTGAGCGAGGCCATTTTTGCTCTTTCAGACTCCGGCTGCTGATGGCAAGCAGCAGGACCTGAGATTCGAATCTGCAATCCTCTGGTCAAAGTCCAGTTCACATCGTTGATATGATAATCATCTTCACATGCATAAACGTGATGATTTGATGCACGAAATCTCAGGTTATTTACTTGAAATCTTCCGCAAACACTAAAGGTGACTATTGGCTGAACTGGGCACAAAGAGTACGAGCTATGAACGAGTACTTACAGGAAGAAATATAACTCCACTGAGGAGATGGTGGAAAGGTCTGGAAAATGCCCCAGTCCTGTGTTACAGATGCTCCTAAACACAAATATAAAGACAGAATTAAGACACTGTCTGACACAGCATCTACATTTTAGGACTGGTTGATTGTAGATGGTGAAACTGTCTTACAGGTATCTTAATTTGGGCAAGTCTGTGAAGGCACCACTTTCAATGACCAGCAGATGGTTGATATTCTGTATCAAACTAAAAAACAGAGCATCATCAAATATTATATGCCATGAGATTTTTTTAAAATGGAAAATATGCATTTTTAATTGCATACATATAAATTCATATGCAAACATCTAGGAACTCTTGGCCAAATGATACATTTATTTTTTTAAGCAGTAAACCCAGCTAACAACAAAATGTGTCTTTAGCATGAGTTGAGGTGGACACCATTACGACTATAACCGAAAAGCAAAGACTTACATTTCTGCAAGGCTGTGGATGGAGAGAAATGCCTCACTTCTTATTTTCCGGATTGAATCACTCTGGGAAATTTCACTGCAGCAAAGACAGGCGTTACATAGATTACAAGTTTCTTGTCTTAATCCTAAAACTGATATACAGTCATGTGAAAAAGTCAGGACACACCATGAACACATTTGACTTTAACAAACCTAAACGTGTGGACATTTGATCTTCATTTAACTTGAGAAATGATGTAACTAAACACATAGAACTAATTTTCCCACTCCTCCGTGCGGAATTCTTTCAGCTCTGTGACGTTTCAGCGTCAGTCTTTGTACAGACGCTCTTCCGTTCTCCTCAAACCCCCTCTGATACAATAAAGATCTCATAGTGGTTTCTATGATGGAGAGATCTCCAGACCCTGCTGCAGCAGAGCAGCTCCAAACCATCACACTTCCACCACCATGTTCACAGCTGATATGAGGTTCCTGTGCTCAAACATGTCTTCTGTTTCGGTGCCCAAATATTTAACCTTGAATTCATCTGTCAAGACCTGTAAGTAGTCAAGACCAGCACATGCAGATGAAGCGCTAAATGAGTGGCTTGATGTGCCATTGATGGTTCTGTCCTCAGCTTTTTGCTCCTCCAGATGCCTTAATTTCACTTCATTACAGAACAATCCTACACAAACAACCACTTACACTCGGCGTAAGGCGGATTAAAACGCTTATTATATGTTTGCTGATGTAACACCATCCTCACTCTTCGAGAATGTAATTGCTGTCGTAATTGCCTTTTCCAATTGAAACAAATTGCGGAGGATTCTCAAGAAGACATTTGCAAACCAAGGTTGGTTTGCTCTGAATTATATGTGGAGTAAGATTATTTGGTAGTTGGAGAATCCTACCATGACACTGGTGACCTTTTCGTGTCTACTTTAAGAAAGGTTTTTTATATAGATCTGCTCTACCTCAGTATTAATTATGGAACGTTACCTCTACCACACTGCTGCTCTTGCAGCTTCCTCCAAATGTTCATGAAATATCTCTACAGTATTGGTCTTCAGCCAGATGCACAGGCATATTATGATAATTACATCATCTGCTTATCATACAATATACAATACATAAACAAGAAGTGCTATTTTCTTCTGAGGAACAGTTTAAGACCCCCTGTGTCCTAATAGCACATACTTCCTCTTTTGGCTGAAATAATGTCAGTTAGATGTTTCTACCATCTCTGACATCGACTGGAAGAAAGACGTTCCCATTCCTCCATGCGGAATTCTTTCAGCTCTGTGAAGTTTCAGCGTCAGTCTTTGTACAGACGCTCTTACGTTCTCCTCAAGCCCCCTCTGATACAATGAAGATCACACCCTGAGGGGTTTAAACACTCCAGCAGCACTGCTGTGTCTGATCTACTCATATCAGCACAACACACACTAACACACCACCACCATGTCAGTGTGACTGCGGTGCTGAGAATGACCCTGATCCTTGAAGATCATTGAAGATCAGGGTGAAAGGAGGAGAATAAAGTCTGCAGAGAAACAGATGAACTACAGTCTGAAATTATAGAACTACAAAGAGCTCCTGTGTGGTCAGAGGAGCTGATAGGATGGACAGTGAGAGCAGAAATAGGGATGGTCATAATGTTATGTTTGATTGGATTGTATGATTTCAAACTCACATTCTTGATACGTTGAGTAGACCTTTGAAAGTTCTGCTGGGCACCTCTTTGAAAGGCAGATGCATCAGTCTTCTAGAAATACAGAAACACATGGCAAATATTTAACTTCAGTGATGAGACATTCCTGAGACATGTTTACTTATAAACAGTTGCTTCAGTGTAAAAACTCAGTTGTCTGGTTGTGAAGAGCTCCATGCAAGAGAAGTGGTGAATAAACACCCGAAATTAAATATTTTGTCCCCCAACTCCCCCCGACACAAGATTAGACTGGCTCTAAAGACCTCAGACATTAGTTTGGTTTGCTCGTGATTGTTGAGCAATATGGCCAGATCCAAAAAGCTCTCAGAGGCCTTCAGAAAGAAGGTTGTGGATGCAGATGAGTCTTGGAACAACTGGAAATCAGCCATTCCACTGTCTGTCCTAGCATGTTCAGCCCAAGAGCAGAAGCACAAGATGTGTGAAGAAGAGCCAACAATCCTAAAATATCCTCTAGCCACATTCAATGCCAAAGTCCAGCATCTGTTATCAGAAAGAGACCATAAAGGTGTGCAAGGAGGACTTAGGTTCTCCAGAGAACATCTAGACAAAGAGCAGAAGTTCTGGAACAATGTGCTTTGGACAGATGAATCCAAAGTTTGAAACTATTTGAGCACAGTAACAGAAGACACAAACTAAACACAGCATTCGAACCTCATATCAACTGTGAAGCATGGTGGTGGAAGTGTGATGGTTTGGGGCTGCTTTGCTGCAGCTGGAGATTATTTTATGATCCTCATAGAATAGAATAGAACTTTACTGATCATCATCATTATTATATAACTCCAACGTGTGTGTGTGTGTGTGTGTGTGTGTGTGTATGTGTTTATGTGTATATGTAAGTGTCTGTGTTTGTGTGTGTGTGTATATATATATATATATATACACAAAATCACACACAAACACACACACACACACACACACACACACACACACACACACACACACACACACACACACACACATACATACATATACATACATGTATATATGTGTGTGTGTGTGTGTGTAGGGTGTATGTATACTAATGTATACTCACAGGCTGCTGGTCCGGGCTGAGCTCTGGGTCTGAGTGAGTCTGGTGCAGGTCACACTGTCCGGCGCGCAGCGGCAGATCGGGGGACAGGAGAAAGTCCAGCAGTGTCCCACACTGACCAGCACCACTACCAGTACAAGCCTCAGCATCCTCACCAGCACGCGCACAGCCATAGTCCCTGTCCAGTCTCTGTCCCCCCCAACCCACAGCAGACGATCTCTCTCTCTCCCCCCCTTCTCTCTCTCTCTCTCTCTCTCTCTCTCTCTCTCTCTCTCTCTCTCTCTCTCTCTCTCTCTCTCTCTCTCTCCTCTCTCTCCTCTCTCTCTCTCTCTCTCTGTACTGCTCTCTCTCTCTCTCTCTCTCTCTCTCTCTCTCTCTCTCTCTCTCTCTCTCTCTGTGTGTGTATATGTGTTTTCTCTCTCTCTCTCTCCTCTCTCTCTCTCTCTCTCTCTCTCTCTCTCTCTCTCTCTCTGTGTGTGTTTCTTCTCTCTCTCTCTCTCTCTCTCTCTCTCTCTCTCTCTCTCTCTCTCTCTCTCTCTCTCTGAATGACTGTTCCATTAACAATGTTGCCAAAGCACAGAAATGTTACAACAGAACTTATTATTATTATTATTATTATTATTATTATTATTATTATTATTAAGAATAGAAATAATTATACAATAAAATAAATAGAACCAGATAATGAAGGAATAAGTAATTATAGATTTCAGTAACACACACACACACACACACACACACACACACACACACACACATTACATTGTTATCTACAGTGGTTATAGGAGTGACTGTGGTCAGCGGGGTGCAGGTGGAATGTATATGATGAGTGTTACTCATCTCAGGAGACCCTGTCCAGTCTGACTCTGCTTGCAAATGTAGGCACATTTTGTACCTGGTACCTAGAACCCAGTACTATGTTTGTAACTGCTTGAAGCATGGTTCTAATTTTAGCCTAATGTAATTCTAACCTAATTTTAGCCCCATATTTGGCATAATTTCTGCCTAATTTTAGCCTCATATTTAGAGTAATATTTAGTCCCACATTTACTTTTTTATAAAGGCCTCAAGGACGCATGACATGCATCCGAGATTATTTCTGAAGGTTAGTTGTGGTTGATGTTGTCTTTGTGTGTGTTTGTGCGTGTGTGTGTGTGTGTGTGTGTGAGTGAGTGTGTTTTAATTAGACTTAAGTGGCTGGAAATAGAAGTGGCTGTGTGACATGGGTTGGTGGATGTTTGTCAACAGAGGAGAATGATAATGATGTAAATGGTTATTCTTGTTGTTTTTAATTTAGCTCTGACAGCAGTGTTTAATTACAGTGTTCAGCGAGTCATTTTTGCTACAGGTTGACACGAAGCTGGTGTAAAAGCAGTGAGCTTTTACGGTCATTGTAACAACGATCACAAATATTTACAGGTTTCCATTGTCGTACATTTGGAAGCATCTGTAGCATCACCTTAGCAGCACAGTGGTCGTCTCCTCGGCTACTGTTCAGACTGACCTTTTCTTCTGCAGACCTGTTGTTTCAATAATTTTGTTTTCTTTAGCTCAAGGTTTCTTAATAGAGCGTCAATAAGAGACCATGTACAGAGAATACCAAGTGACACATAGTGACGCAATCAAAGAGACGCTGCACTGTAAAGCGTAAGCTTTAATATGGCATGTATGACTGAGAAGGATATTCGGTTTAGTTTTGCATTTCCACATACTACAGATTAAAAGTACATAAACAAATCAGACATAAATATTACACGTAATTTATAACAATTACATGTCTGTGAGTGCTTTCAGGATACGGTTTCCTCAAACATCTGCTTACATCCAGTCCTTCCCCAACATTTCGACTGTAGAACAGCTTGTGTGCTGAAGGTCTGTGTCTTGTTACATGACCCACATTTTCTTGAGATTCAGCTCACAGACAGATGTCCTAACATTTTCCTTTAGAATGTGCTGGTATAATTTAGAACTCAGAGTTTCATCAATGAGGGGAATCTGTCATGGTTCAGATAAATCAAAACAGGACCAAACTATGATACTACCACCACCGTGTTTCACAGATGGGATAAGTTTTTTATGCTGGAATGCAGTGTTTTCCTTTCTCCAAACAGAACACTTCTCATTTATACCAACTGGTCTGTTTGTCTCATTGTTCCACAAAATATGTGCCTTGTCCATGTGATCTTTATCAAACTGCAGATGGGCGGCACGGTTCTTTTTGGTGAGTAACAGCTTCTCCTAACAACCCTGCTGTGCTCATCACTGTTGTTCTGTGTTCTCCTGATGGTGGACTCATGAACATTAACATTAGCCAAGAATGGTGGAGCACTCCTGGGGAGGGTAATAACGGTCTTGAATCTCTTCCATTTATACACAGTGTGTCTGACTGTGGATTGGTGGAGTCCAAACTCTTTATAGTTGGTTCTGTAACCTTTTCTAGCCTGATGAGCATCAACAACTCTTCTTCTGAGCTCCGCAGAAATTTCATTTGTTCACGATACACTTTCAAAAAAGTATTGTGAAGATCAGACTTTGATATATCTGATCGTTAAATAAAACAGGACACGCCCATCCACACCTGATTGGCTCCCATTGATTTAAAACACCTGACTCTAATTTCACCATCAAATAATCTGCTTATCCTGGGGTGCTTTTGCCCTCATCATTTCCCTCAATAAATAAATCATTTCACCTTCTCATTTCTCAGAGCTCAAATTTAAAACACATTAAAAGAGCTCTTCTCGGAGCTCAAGACTCTTTAAAATGATACAAAACAAAAGAATTACACATTCAAGTTTTGCTTGAAGTTTTGTAAACGTTTCACCTTTAATCTTGTCTTTTGAAGATCGATTCATGTTCTGTTGATTAACTCTTAGAACCAGCACATTGAGGGGTTGGTAACTCACAAAACACAAAGGAGAACACTCATCTACCATAAACCGAAGTGTAATTACCCTGAACAAATGAGCGACAACAAAAACGTATAAAGAAAGCCCATTGGTTGTTTGGCCTACCAAAATATGGGTTTCTAAGTGCAGTTTGTACATGTTGTTCCATTAACTGCTTTTTTAACCATAGCAGCTTCAACCAGACAGTGTAGGGTCTCGTCAATAGGTTTAACAACATCTCTCAGGCCCATTAGAGAACAGGTTCCCGACTCTGGTCCTGAAATGACCGCTGCCCTACATATCTTCGCTTTCGTATTTTAACCTACATGCTTCAGCTGAAGAGTCATGGTGTGGGGCTGCTTTTCTGCAGCAGGGTCTGAAGCTCTTTCCATCATAGAAACCACTATTCTTCAAGTGGGCGGGGAAACTCTTCATGCATTACTGGACAAGCGGAAAGATACAGAAGCAATACTGAGAGTGAAAGAAGTATGTGGACTGAGGTGGTAGAGTGATATAAAATGTTACACTAATATGACTTGTTGACTGTGTCGGCGAAATCCGACTTCCAGTCACTGCACCATGGCCTTAAGAGTTTCAGATGGTTTTAAGCGAGTGTGAGGATCTAGGTGTGCGGTTAGAACCATGGTCATCGATTTGTTCATAAACCTCCCTTTCTTGTGCACTGCTTTAGCCACACTGTCGCAAACCTGGGACACTAAATGTCTTAGCATATTGACCCTATCAAATGTCTCTTTTTTTGGTCAAGTGGTTCCTTTAAAATTAGAACTGATGACAAGCAGAAAGCTGATGACGCAGAAGTGCAGGGGTTACAATGATGGGCCCCGGGCTGGAGAGAGAGCGAGAGCATGGTACTTGCAACATCGTTTATGTAAGCAACACAGATTTGCCATTTTGCCTGTGAATCAACACCGGTAATGTCTGAACTTACACTCACTGAAGTGTCTGAACCTGAAATAGAAAATAGAAAAGGGCACTCTGACCGCCACCGTAGAGGCCCACTGCTTCTGATGCAGACACAGGGATCATTAAGCCCTCCACTCCCTATTGTCCCTCGACACTTGGAAGACCAGAAACGAAGCCCATGGCCCACTACAAATGGGTCATATTTTCCCTGCACTGAAAAGGGGGATGAAACCACAAAATGAGTTACCAACTTGACCATGGTAGGTGTCTTGAGTGTCGACCTTGCTCTGCCACCAAGTACTGTGGTGTGGGCTGTTTTTTACCTTTTAAATAATCTGTCCACGGCTGTAGAGAAACTCAGCTACACATGATAGCTGTTCACTTGGTCAGGGCTTATTGTTTGGGTGAGTCAGCAAAAGCTCCCCATTTTCACCTCAGGAAAGTAACAGTCAGCATGTTAGATGCTGGCTTCAGGCCTTCAAAGACCACAGGATGCATAAAGAAGTCTCCAACAATCTTAAAATGTAAGCAATTAGTAAAGGATCAGTATGGGATCAGTATATGATCTATATAGGATCAGTATAGGATCATATGGAATCAGTATAGGATCAGTATAGGATTAGTTTAGGATCAATATGGGAACAGTATAGGATCTTTGGCTTCACACACCCACCCAGAAGTCTCTTCAAACTCCAGCCCACAGCCTCTGAGTTTCCCCCAGTCTTCCAGTTGTGGGTGTGGGACATTCAGGCAAAATAAAAGCTAATGCTTTTCAAGAGCACTCAGGACCTGGACATGTAACGACTTTCCGAAAGCTTTAAAAAGCAAAGTAAACATGATCCTTAAAGGCCCACAAGAGATTTAAAAGCCTCTCAAATTGTTATGTTTTTCCTTTTTACCGTCTGGCTGCCTTCATACATCTGAAATGGTTCTGCTTTCCAGAAATAAACCCAAAACAAATCCAAATGTTTCTTGACTTGATGTGAGAATGACTTTCAGAATGACTTTTATTAAAGCTACTATGGTCTATATTCTATTTCATGTCAAACAAGAGTAGAATTGACAAAGTCAAGGTTGCCCAAACTCTGTCCTGGCACCCAAGCCCTGCACATTTAGAGGGTAGTCTGCTTACAGCACACCTGATTCACATGATCAGCTCATTAACAAGCCCTTTCAGGGTTGCAGGGTTGTGGTAACACTTTGAACCCAATATTCACACTTTGCTGGTTGTTTTCTAGATTTCAAACTTGATACACGTATCATAACACACGACAGACATAACCATGATTTCATCATTGTGTAATGAATTATCAGTAAGTAATTCAGGGGGCGGGGCTGATGCTCAACCTGCATACAGACTTTGAGTGATCAGAGAGAGGGGGCGGGGCTGATGCTCAACCTGCATACAGACTCTGATCAGAGAAGAGGGGGGGCTAATGACATCACTGACCCAGTAGATTTACCATCGACTTTTAAAATAACTCTGATCTGTCTCCAGCAGTTCTGACGAGTTCACTTAGTCACAAAGTTTTGAATTTCCTCCATTTGTACACAATCCATCTGACTGTGGAGTCCAAACTCCTTAGAGATGGTTCCAGCCTGATGAGCTCCTCAGAATCTCCTTTGTTTGTGTCATGGAACACAGACTTTGATAGATCCCTGTACTTTAAATAAAACAGGCCACGTCCACTCACATTGTCTTGATTGTCTTGAAAACACCTGCCTCTAATTTCACCTTCAGATGATGTGTTGATCCTAAAGCTTCACATACTTTTGTCCTCACAGATGTAGAATATCGGAGACAGTGTAATTTGTTTGACTTGGTTCTCCTGAACTACTTTAAGGAAAAGGTTTCGCTCAAGTTTATGCAGAAATATAGAAAATTCCAAACTGAGGAAACTGAGGAATCCACCAACCTTTAAGGACTATTATTAGAAATGCATTTACAAAAACATATTTATTGGTCTCTGTGGTGTAGAGAAGAAAACAAAGTGAAGTTCTCCTGCTGGAATCCATTCCTTCTAAAAGCTGAGAAGTTCTAAAGGTCCTGTGTATAACACAGTCATATCTACTGCTACTCTTCTTAAAGGATATGACTCAAATCTGAGTTTTGAGAAATAAAAAAGATTGAAACTCAGTTCTCTGGGTTTAGGAAAATGGTCTTATACTCTTATTTATTATACTCTTAATTTAATAGTTTGTAATATTTTTTTATATTTTTTCAGTCCAAAAGTAGATGAGAACCAAATCAAACAAAAATATTACACTTTTTGGGGGGAATTTTAGCTTATTCTTCTATACAAAACAGCCACAAACTACTTCCATCAGATTTTTGCACAATATTTCTATTGGATCAGGACGTTTTAATGTTATTTTATAACATTGTTCTTGTTTAAACATTATTTGACAAACCCACATTTGTGCTTAAAGGTCATTGTCTTGTTGCATGACCCACATTCTCTTGAGATTCAGCTCACAGACATATGTCCTGACATTTGTCCTGGTATAATTCAGAATTCATTGTTCTCTCTATGATGGCAAGCCATTTTCTACCAGATGCAGCAAAACAGAACCAAACCATGATACTTCCACCATGTTTCACAGAGCACATGTGTCCAGAGTAGTGGGCAGCCGTATCTACGGTGCCCGGGGAGCAGCTGATAAGTTAAGTGCCTTGCTCAAGGGCACTTCAGGCATGCTCTGCCAGTTCAGGGACTTGAAGATGGATCCCAAACATTATATGATCAGGTTCACATCCTTTCAGACTCTTTTCCTTCCTTATATTTAAATATGTACTGAATATTTTAACTAGAAATGAAGTTTTTTGATGTTTACGACGGTGGGTGCGCACACAGATGAAGTTCACACATATGTGCATGCACCTGCACACTCACACAGGAAACAACCAGTTTGACACTGGCTGCCCACCATCCAGCTACTGGACTGGACAAGTTTCAGATCCTGCCTCGACTATTTGCTCACCTACATTGTTCCATCAGTGATGCCAAGCTGTCCCTGATGCATCAAAACAAACCCAAACCATGATACTACCACCACCATGTTTCACAGATTGAAGGCAGAGACTGAGTAGTCAGACTGAAAGCAAATGTTTCCTACAATGGTTTATTAATATGCAATGCAATACAAACAGATCAAGCTCTGAAACTGGATTTTCTTTGGAGTTTAAATATGTTGAAAATGTCTTGTGTCCAAACTCTTTCACATAACTGTATTAGTTATGAGTTTTGGTGAAATGGCATAAGACTGAGCAAAATTGACATTTATGCTCTGCTCTCCTGTTTAAAACCGTTGTTGATTTAAAATGATACACCACGATGGCAACAGTCGCCAGGCCCACCACCACAGAGAGCGCCAAGCGGACCACAAGCTCGACTGGACCACAACAGTGGACTCCGGTCAGGCCTGAGGAGGAAAAATCACAAAGTGATGAGCACCAAAGCAGTGGAGCAGTAGAGGGGGCAAATACTTTTTCGCAGCACTGTACGTGTCCCTAAAGAATTCATGTCCATCATTACTGACCTGATGACAGATTTATACCTTGGGTTTGGCATTCACTGATTTCTGAGATGGCTTTGATTGTAGGAATGGAGACAGGAGCTGAAGAACGAAGAATACCACCCTGTTACTCTTATTCATGTCTGGCTGTCTTAGACTAACATACGTAGGAAAATGAAACCCAAACTTCTTACCATAAACAGTGACTTTGAAACACTTGGTAGATATCTCCATGCTGATGATCTGTACTTTATAAACTCCAGAGTCAGTGATTCTGATGTTCCTGATGGTCAAGGATCCGGTCTGTATGTCCAGCTGTAGTCTCTTCTCAAATCTTCCTTCAGAAAAACTGATGGTGTTTCGGTTAACCAGCTGAGCTATGATGGAGTTTGCATCTCCAAATGTCCAGAGTATTACATCACCAGTCTTCTTTCTACTCAGGGTCATCAGAGTGGCATTCGCGCCTTCTGTGACTTTTACTATCTCCACTTCATCTCTTACAACTGCTTTCACAACTGCAAAGAAGATATTTTGGATAAACGGTGAGCAAGCAGAAAGTTGAAGGTTGGCCTGGCCAAAAAAGACCTGCTCAAATCCGTCACTGAACTTCACACAACTGAACATTTTGAACTTAGTTTGGTAGATATTCTGCTCAGTAGGCAATTCTACACTTCATCGTGAACACTTGAAAGGTCAACCTAAAGACGAACAGTAACGCAACCCTTCTCTGAAGACAGGCCAAGCCTTTGGACTCAATACCTTCAAACAACTTACCTACAGCAGAGACGAGAAGCCAGATACCAATTGTCATTCTAGGATTTTGGACGTTCTACCAGCAATCCATGGTCTTACTTAGAGAACTCTGATCTTTCTACCATATGACAAAACTGCTGATACATAATGTAAGGAGGATGGGTCTGGCCAATGTAGTTCCAGAAGATGGCAGCAGAGTATTAATGCAACTTCTACAACACCTTCAAAACACCTACAGTTATGTCTCCATCTCACTCGCTCCATAGGCCGAAAAGTCAGATTTAAACACCCTCACAAGTATTTAAGCAGATAATGACAATGGTGTGAAATGTTTTTTTCCAGTGAACAGTGGTTCCAGCTATAGCTCTTCATTGTTTTTTTGAGGTGGTAAACCCACTGCTGTTATTTTTTTCTCACCCATTTTTTTTTTCTCTTTCCTTCCTCTCTTTCCTTTCTTCTCGCACTTTATTGCACAGACCTACCTCTTCTCATAACTGCTCATAACTGCTCCCACCTTTCAGACACGTGCTGCTGCCCGCCCATACTGTTTTGTTTTCTTTTCTCTGGTGGACCACTCAACAGCTAGTGAGTATAGATGTTCTCCTTGACTTTCAGGCACTTGCTCATTTTCAGTCTTTTTGCTTATTTGCGTCGCTCTACCTTTATCTATGATGCAGAAAAAGCAGATTAAACTATGTCCCGGTTGTGTTCTGAGCATTTCTTTGGAAGTTCTGTGGCGTTTTAGATGTTTTACATGAGATTGAGAGTTTTCGACAGTTGAGTTCCCAGATATCAGACACTTTGGGCCAAATTTGGGCCAGTTTTGGCACTTACAGCTCAGATTTGGGCCAAAATGATGAATTAATGAAAAGCAGGATTTCAGTTTAAGATTTCATGCATTAAAACCCTCATTTTTAGCGGCTTTCAAAGGCAGCATCTACGCTGAACTAATGCTATTTATAATCTACTGCCATTCAGTCATATGATCACCTTTGACTAACATATTTCATCATTAGGACATTTGATCTTTTTAACTATATTGAGAGATGGACTAAAGACATACTTTGGCTGAAATAATGTCAGTTACATGTTTCTATAACCGTCTACCGTCTCTGACATTGACTGGAAGAAAGATGTTCCCTCTCCTCCATTGTACAGTCTTTGTACAGATGCTCTTACATTCTCCTCAAGCCCCCTCTGATACAATAAAGATCTCCTAGTGGAGATAGATGGAGAGATGAAGAGATCTCCAGACCCTGCTGCAGCAAAGCAGCCCAAACCACTTCCACCACCATGATTCACAGCTGGTATGAGGTTCTTGTGCTCAAACGCTGTGTTTGGTTTGGGCCAAACATGTCTTCAATTCGTGGATCTTCTTTACTCATCTTGTGGTCTGCTCTTGGGCTAGGATCTGGTCATGTGGGCAGTTGTATTAAATGTTCTCCATTTGTAAATGATTTTCTGGACAGTGGAACGACTGATTTCTATTGATTTCGGGTGATTGATCTTTTGAAATCCCTTCCCCCGACTCTTCTGTCTGTAACAACATCTCACTCATATCAACAATCAAGAGCGTACCAACCTAATGTTTGAGGTTTAAAAGACAGTTTTCTCCAAAGTCCTCTCTAACCATTGTCTAATCATTAGGGTTTAGCATTTTCAGCTCCATCTCTCAATACAGTTCCAGTGAAAATCAAATTTCCATATGATTTAATATGTTTTTTTTTTTTAGCGTTAAATGAGTATCAAATTCTCTGCACAGCAATGAGGTCATGTTTGTACTTTTATCAAAGCTTCATGCATCTACAGTGCTGTGGTCGTTTTCGGGTAAGAACAACGATGCTTTGCAACACCTACAAGTGGAAAACGCTCTCTCTCGCGGTCTAGGCCGGTAGATTGCCCGCCAAAAGTGGAGGCCACTCCCAGCAGGGCAGCCTACAAATGTCAGCAGAGGTTTGCTGAACATTTTGTTTGTACCTTAAGGATTCCTCTGCACATTGAGTGTGTGTGTGTGTGTGTGTAGTGAACAGACTTGTGTACAAAAGAAGCATATAAATGCCTGGATTGGAACGGGTAAATGGCCAATGCATACTATTCCTCTAAATATGACACCGAGATTTCAGTTCAGAAAGTATTGCAGGGGCGTGATCTGATCCCTGACCTGCTTTTTTGCGTAGTGAAACACAGTTGCTGCAAAGGAGGTGGTTTCCTGTTGCTGCTGCCAACACAAAAGAATCAAAGAGATGAAACCCCTCCATTGGTCGTGTGCATCATAGATGTTTGCTCTTTGACTTTGACAGCTGCTCTGTTGTTTTTCACACATTCTGCACTGATGCTGTATCTCACCAACATCCATTTCAGCCATTCCAAAGGCCTACAAATGAGAAGATTATTGGTGTTTAAAAGCCAGATTCCTTTTTACTAACAAGTGGCTTGGGCTCTTCTTTCTTCCCTTCTCAGGCATTATGAGGCCTCTACCCCTGTGTCTGAGCATGCTCTGTTTCGTCCTTTCCACTGTTCCTGTAATGGTGATGAGCCAAAACACAACCACTGCAATAAGTCCCAATCCAATATCTGTCAACACCACCACTGTGGATATGACAAATGCATCCAAGGAGGCATCTGTTACCGAAACCACCATCGGTTTCACACCCAAGATGACTGAAACTAATCCTGAGTCTACAACGGAAAATCTTACACATCAGACACCCAAGCCCACACGACAAAGTTTGACCACGAAGGGTCATCCCTCTGAGCCTCCTAACTCCAGAGTAAACACAATATTCGCTTTGTTGCTGCTCATCTTCCTACTCATTGTACTCTTGGTCTTCTTGTTCAGATGGTACATGCGTAACCCTGACAGTCGCTCCTGTCGTGGGTTGTGGGACAGCATAGTGGAGACAGCACAATGGGCTTGGGCCATCGTGAGGGCATATCTGCAGCATACTCAAAAACAGCCGGAGGTGGCAGAGGATGAGGAGAATGAGGAGGAGGAGGTGGTGGTGGTGGAGATGCAAGATAGGGTTGCAGAGGAAAAGGTGGAAGGAATCACCAATGTAGAAGGGGAAAGTAATGCAGAGGACACGGATTCAGATGACTCGTCAGAAGTCTATTCGCTTGTGGACAACGCCAACCTGGCTGAGGGCGAGAACCAAGAGAAGGGAGAGGGGAAGGCCGGGAGGAGCCCCAAAGAAGATACGGAGGAGATGATATCAGTTAAGTTAGATGAAGAGGATGAGATAGGGGAGGAGAGGGCAGAGCCAGAGGAAGTGGATGATGTGACGCCACTGTGAAAGCTGGAGAAGCGTTGAGGGTGGTTGGGGGAAAGGGGTTGGATGATGGACGGGATATGTTTAGGATTTTTTTGTTTGATGCACTCTAATATCTAAATTGTCTTTAGCGTTTAAGATGTACAATAAGGATTGTAATGGCTATTTTTGTAAAGTTCTTTAAATGTTTGTAAGCTGGTGAGTAAAAAATAAATGTAAAACATTGAATAAAAACTTTTTTTCAATAAAATACAAAAAAAAGCATGATTTACAAAAAATATATCACTGCTGTCCAATGAAAAACGTGCATCTCGTTCATGTTTATAGTTATCTCCATTGTTCAAATGACCACCACACGGTCTCTGCTGGGCTAAGAACAGTCCACCCACCAGAAACATCCAGCATCCAGTGAGCTCTGATGAAGAACTAGAGGATGACCAACACAAACAGATGAGCTTCTGTCTCTGACTTTACATCTACAAGGTGGAGACACTCGGTAGGAGTGTCTAATAGAGTGGACAGTGAGTGTTTAAACACTCCAGCAGCACTGCTGTGTCTGAGCCACTCGTACCAGCGCAACACACACTAACACACCACCACGTCAGTGTGACTGCAGTGCTGAGAATGACCCACCACCCACATCATAGCTGCTCTGTGGTGGTCCTGTGGGGTCCTGATCATTGAAGATCAGGGTGAAAGGAGGAGAATAAAGTCTGCAGAGAAACAGATGAACAACAGTCTGGAATTATAGAATCACAAAGAGCTTTGGTGGTCATAATGTTATGACTGAATGGTGTAAGCTCTTGGGCTTGTGTATGGAATTGTGGAATAAAATTATAGAATTAAATCTGAGTAGAGCTAATGCTGATTATAATTCTACAGAGGACTTCAATGTTTAACTTAGTTTGGAAACCAACCAGGACAGGCTTGATGGACACAGTTCTTTAAAATACATATTAGGCACACATACACTTCAGCCCAAGAGCAGAACCACAAGATGAGTGAAGAAGATACAACAATCATAAACATAACAGGACCTACAGGTAAATCAACCCCAGTTGATGTCAAAGTCCAGCATCGACAATCAGGAAGAGACCAAACAGGTTTGATCTTCACGGAAGGTAATTAAGGAGGAAACCCTTACTGTCAAGAAACATCAGGACAAGATTAAAGTTCTCTAGAGAACATCTAGACTTTGCCACAAACCAAACACAGCATTTGAGCACAAGAACCACAGCTGTGAACATGGTGGTGGAAGTGTGATGGTTTGGAGCTGCTCTGCTGCAGCAGGGTGTGGATATCTCTCCATCATAGAAACCACTATGAGATCTTTATTGTATCAGAGGGGGTTTGAGGAGAACGTAAGAGCGTCTGTACAAAGACTGACGCTGAAACATCACAGAGCTGAAAGAATTCCGCATGAAGGAGTGGGAACGTCTGTCTTCCAGTCGATGTCAGAGACGGTAGATGGTTCTAGAAACATCTAACTCACATTATTACAGCCAAAGGAGGAGATACCAGATATTAGGTTATCTATTCTAGGTCTAGCTAGACGTAATCCTAGTCTGGGAAGCTGGCTGAATGTGTGATCACCTAATAAAATACGCCTCATTAAAGGATTTCAGAATAAGCATGTTTCTCATGTTTGCTTGGATATATTTATTTTCTGAATGAGCAACTTTAAATTTCACTGAAATTAAATAAAACCAAAGTAAAGAAATCTCAAAGTAAAACATATCGTCTGCAGTAACAGTTACAGTTAATGCACATGAATCGGATTTTAGTAATAATATAGAAGTCTCTTATGTTCATTGATAAAATAGCCTGTGATACTGACTGGAGGGTCTTCAGTTTTACAAAAGAAGCTGAAATGCTGCCCTTTAGGGCAGATGATTCAACACAGGACCTCAACGGACCTGGACCTGGACGTTTCCATGGCTAAAAGACAGTGATCTGTTAGTAAATAGTCTTTTTTCTCTTTTCCTCAAAAATGAATGGATGCAGTAGAAAAGCGTGTCTGAAAGAAATGCACCGCAGTCGGCTTTGAGCACAATTCAACCAGCCGTCACATTCAGCGCAGTTACATTTCCAGTAGAGTGCCATGATGCTTTGGTGACAGCAATGGTTCTCTGAAGAGAGAGAAAGAGAGAGAGAGAGAGAGAGAGAGAGAGAGAGAGAGAGAGACACACACAATGGGTGACAATGCTTGTACATAATAATCCCTTTTGATGAGCGTCATTCAGTTTCATTTGCCCCGATGCCCTTTCTGCTTCTTGTTCCGTCCAGGTGTTCTGATTGGCTGTGTGGCACAGTTCTCCAGAGGACGGGGCACGACCTGAACAGGAGGCTCCTCCTCTTTGTCAATACTGCTCTTAAAAGGCTCAGCAAGAGAAAACTTCAGCGGGCTAGAAAGAGAGAAATACTGCATAAGAATTTGAGCTGCATACTTTCACCTTCTGTATAGAGCTGCGCAACAACCAGACCGAGCAGCTGTATTCCTAAAGTCGGAATTACATGCGTCAAAATTGATGTCATAAAAGAACCACTCAGAGTCATTCAGTACCTAAAATACATAATCCAGTTACTGCTCATTTCTGTAATTACTAGAAATGAATCGGTATGTATTGTGATTATGATTTTCAATTATTCAGAATGTACTTATGTATTGTCCACAGTAATTTATTCAGTAATTGCTATAAATTACTCAGTATCTATGATGAATTATACAGTAACTGTTCATCATTTTGTAACTACTCTATTCAGTACCTACAATAAATTATTCAGTAACAACTAGCAGCTGGTCTAGAGACACCTGCTGTTCACCTGTATAAGTAAGTCTGAAGGCTGGTGTGTAAATCATGTGGATTGGCTGAAGGCGGTGTATCAAACCTGATCGGTGTCCGTGGGCTGCTGTTAAGTCTGCGAACAGGACGCACTCGTGGCTCTACGGAGAACCCCTCTTTCAGACTCTCCAACACTGAGGGGGCAACGTAAGTGAAGCCCTAAATGGAAAAAAGAAACACACACACACACACACACACACACACACACAAATTTGGCTTCATTTACCTTAAGTTAGAATAAGGATAAATGACATCTAGATGTGTGTCTCACAGCAAAAGCATGGTCAGCACTGCCACTCAGGGTCGTGTCATCAGGACTGTCCACTGGGGTCTGTCGGGTGAAGCGACTGTCAAACTGACTGACGTCTTCGTCTGATTGCTGCAATTATAGAGAAA
Source organism: Acestrorhynchus altus (assembly GCA_034509495.1). NCBI lineage: Eukaryota > Metazoa > Chordata > Actinopteri > Characiformes > Acestrorhynchidae > Acestrorhynchus > Acestrorhynchus altus. The sequence continues at coordinate 1,778,666 of CM067525.1, forward strand.
GAATAAATAATAGACTCCGCCATCAATGGACTGCATATTCAGCTGAAAGAAAAACGACTATGAAGGGACACCAGTACCAGTGAGGGCCTATAGGGCGGCTCCACACGCTTATTCAGCAGGTCGTCCCAGTTGATGAGACGGAAGAAGGGATGTTTCTGCAAGAAAGGACGACAGTGTGCTACAATATCTTATACACATACACTGATCAGCCACAGCATTATGACCACCTTGTTGTTTCTCCTCTCACTGTCCACTCTATCAGCTCCTCTGATTACACAAGAGATCTTTGTGGTTCTATAATTCCAGACTGTAGTTCATCTGTTACTCTGCAGACTTTATTCTCCTCCTTTCACCCTGTTCTCAGACCAGCAGTGACACTGAGCTGTTTAAAAACTCCAGTGCAACACACACTAACACACCACCACCATGTCAGTGTGACTGCAGTGCTGAGAATGAGCCACCACCCACATAACAGCTGCTCTGTGGTGGTCCTGTGGGGTCCTGAGCATTGAAGATCAGGGTGAAAGGAGGAGAATAAAGTCTGTGGAGAAACAGATGAACCACAAACACACACACACACACACACACACACACACACACACACACACACACACACACACACACGCATGATGGTGGATATCCATAGGGATCATTTACCTGTATATCTGCACAGTCACCCTTACCAGAACCCAGTCTCTGAGTTGAGTTCTTCTTCAAAAGCTGATGAAAAGACAAACATATTTAAAATGACGATTTTGACGGCTGATGAAAGAGATGAAATATAGTTATGTGAACAAAAAAGAGTGAACGTGAGACCCCTTGTGGACGTACCTTTTTGATCAAGTCTCTGGCGTCAGGAGTGAGGTACGGAGGAAGGCAGATTTTACACTTCAGGATTTTATCGATGGTCTTCTTTCTGTTTTCTCCCGTGAATGGAGGCTGTAAGGAAAAAAAAACAATGAATAGGAGAGGGCAGTTTCACTCAGGGTGAATAGGGGTGTGTGTGTGTGTGCGTGTGTGTTTCTCACCGAGCCGGTCATCATATCATACATCAGAGCTCCCAGACTCCACCAGTCCACCGCTCTGTTGTGTCCTGAACGGTTCAGAATCTCTGGAGCCCTGCGAGAAGAGACAGACACAACTCCCTCAGCCGTCACTCACATTCAGCCAGAAGTTTCCTTTAATAACCTACACTCTCAGAGACACTCTCAGAGACACTCTCAGAATGGAAGTTCAACTCCTTCTTCTCATAATCGTTCCACAGCACTATTCTACTGCAGCTCCTGAATTCTTCTTCTTTCGGCTGCTCCCTTTAGGGGTCGCCACAGCGCATCATCTGTCTCCATCTTGCCCTGTCACCTGCCTCCTCTACTGTTACACCAACCATCTCCACGTCCACCTTCACTACATCCATAAACCTTCTCTGAGCTCTTCCTCTTCTCCCTCTGCGCGGCAGCTCCATCACCAACATTCTTTGTCCGATATGTCCACTATTCCTCCTCAACACACGTCCAAACCATCTCAACCTGGCCTCTCTGGCTTTATCTCCAAACTGCTCCACCTTCACTGTCCCTCTGATCTGTCTCATTTCTAATCTTGTCCATCCAAGTCACTCCCGACGAAAATCTCAGCAGCTCCTGAATAATATAAAATATTAGAACATCTTATGATCAATAAATAAATATTAGTGTCAGGTTAAAGGGTTCTCTCTAAAGCTGTCCTCTCTAAATATGGCCGATTGCTGTCATCAAGTGGTACAAGTATGCTACTGCAGCCTGCGGCTCATATTTCTGGTCTTCACGTATGTCGTAGGAGGCTTGTGCTCGTCTTGCCCACATATATACATATTTAAGATCAAATTTTAATCCTAAATATATGACATTTTGATCTTCATTTCGTCTTTAATACACAATAAGCCTTCATACTGGAGCTCGGTCTAATGCCTCTTATAGTTTGTGTGTTGTGTATGAGAGAATGGGAGCAGAGGTGAGCAGAGTAGAGGAGGAGCTGAGAGCAGGGGCCGGAGCAGAGTAACGGAGCAGATAAAAGGTAACAGAACCTTTCAATCGCCACTTTACCCTGTACGCATTGCTGACACAGCATGTAGAGAACTGTCTATTCAATCCAATTCACAGGAGCAGATGCACACGAACCATGCTTAATGCCATGGTCTAGGTGGGCTAGAGGGGTGTAAAACCCCCCAGCATTGAGCTGTGGAGCAGTGGAACTTCTCTGGAATGATGGAGCTCCGTCCAGCACTTTTAGGATGATTAGGATTGGGGTGAGCAGGTGTCCCAATACTTTTCTCCATGTTTTCTTTCTATAATCTGACTTCATAGGGGCAGGGAAGATGGGGCCCTGCTAACTTTCACCCAGATCCCAAACCTGGACCTAGATGTAAACTTAGCCCCAGTCCTAATCCTAAACCTTGCTATTCAAAGCCTTGTCATTCACTGCCGATCCATCGTGTGTCACTCCGTAACACATTCCTCATATCGGTTACTCACATGTACTCAATGGTGCCGCAGAAGGTGTGTGTGACGGTGCCATCGTGGATGGATTCCTTGCACAGGCCGAAGTCGGTGAGCTTAATGTGGCCTTAAAGAAGGGAAGATAGTGTGTCAGCTTTAAATAGAGCAGGTATATTGTGTTTACAGTGTGTGTTTATATATATCACTGACATTACTGTACTGACAGGGCTACGGCGGACTGGGTGTGAACTGTATGAACCCACACGCAGAACTGGAGTTTCTGCATTGAGAAGTTCTCAGTCAGGGTGGGCGTGGCTAGTTCAGATAACTCTTTAAAGCTATCCATGGTGCTGTGCCATCATACTAGTGCGGGGTTGGAGTGACCGGCCACGGTTTAGTATCTGTGTCTTCAAGGCAAGCTCGAGACGGCAGCATTATGTGGACGAGCGTCATGCTTTTGGGAGTGTGCACTCCCCCCCCCCCGTAATATTCAAGCTGCATGGGATGGATCATCACAGGACACCATTAGGAACCTCCATGCAGAGACGTCTGGCATGTTGCGTTAAACCCGACGCCGTACTGAGAGACACCACTTCTCGTGTCGGTATCGTTCCGTTATTAAATGGGAAAAGTATTGCAGGTGTTCACATTGTAAAATAGTCAATATGCTCATTCCTAGGCTTCAAGTCAGACGTCTTGTTGGTGGTCTTAGGGTTTGATTATTCCGATTGCTGATCTTGTAAACAGCCTACTCTGGTTTCTTTGATTGGACACCAACGTCTGCAAATCCAATTTAAGGTTCAGACAGAGAGAGCTGGATTAAAGCTCAGTCATCAGGTTTCTCAGTGTATGTATTCTGTTTAACCAGAGTAGAACATTGACATTGCAATGTATAGTGCATCATTTTTTATGTATCTGATAATTTAATAATATTTATACAAAATATTTCAAGCCTTTTTTAATACTGTGACCATTATTTATTCAGATTTCATCAAAATTTCAAAATTCATCAGAAGTCATTCATGAAATGGGCAGTAAATGAATATTAATTTAATAAAGTGTAGCATTGAATTCAGTTTGCGTTATATGACACTGCATGTGTTGTGAATATTGCGCATGCCCACATTGCGATGATGCTGAAATGATAGATTCTGCACCTACAAACACGATTGTCCAACTTCAGTCCCTTTCGGTGGACAGCTGATCAATAGGTGTAAAAACAGGTTTTCTACACTCACACACCTTCATGATTGAGCATGATGTTCTCTGGCTTCAGGTCTCTGTAGATGATCCCGTTGGAGTGGAGGTGTCCCAATGCTAACGTTATCTCACTCAGATAAAAACTGCAAAGTGAGCACAGAGCACAAAGTCCAAAAACTGCATCAGAGGCCATCAGTGACAGTGGAATTCAACAATCCATGCAGTGACGGATGGTGTCTAGTAGAACTTTGAATCCAAGCTCTTTAAAGTTGCTCACAGGAGATGAATGACTTTCTTTAAAATGAGAAATTCTTAGTTTTTATTGTATTTAGACTCAAAACAATAGTTGCACCCAGAAGGAAGTGTGGGATTGCAGTGCTGTTGGGAAGGAAGATCAATAACTGATGATAACTGTAGTCTGATCTGATCAATATTTATTGATCTACTCATACAGAAGTGGTGTCTCTCAGTACAGCGTCGGGTTTAACGCAACACGCCAGACGTCTCTGCATGGAGGTGTAGAGGTTCCTAATGGTGTCCTGTGATGATCCATCCCATGCAGCTTGAATGTTCTCCCTCAGTTCTGCAGATGGTGCAGTAGGGCTGGAGCGTTGATAGAGCGTCCGATAGCATCTGGAGATGCGATAGAGTGATAAGACGCATCCTTGCCTACATCACACTGACGGCCGAGAGTGACATTTAAATCATTGGCACGTCTCACCATATCAAACCTACCCACCATGTTTCATTATTGGTGGTTGGTTCCTACTGGGTGCAGCTATTTTTTGTGGAGTCTGTATCTGTTCTACCGGGACATTTCTTACCAGGCTGTGTCTTCCATGAAGATTCCCTCCTTCTCTAGTTGCATAAACAGCTCACCACCTGTTTATTTGAAGGGGTATCGAAAAACACTCTCACAACATCTGAGGGACAGGGTAAAGACAAGAAGGATCGCATAATATACCGCCACTAACACCATATCATGACACCACAGCTACCTTAACACGGTGTTCTCAGTGGAACAGAAATCCTATTAGACACAGTTTAAGCTTAAGAAGGCTGAAGATAAGTGTGTTTGTTACATTATTAACTAATTAGTTATATATGTAGTTATTACATTTCTATTCCATGTGTAGACACAACCAACCTCTTCAGTTCTCTTTGTCCTGATAAAAGTAGTGCTGTCAACATTTATGTCAATGTTAAAGTGATTTCACTCAATTAATCTGGATATTTTAATTATATAATCTAAATGACACAGATATTGATCAAAAATCCAGGTTTTGTCACCCATTTATTCCACGTTAAAGCTTAAAATAATCCATAAATAACCATTATTTCACCAACACCATCTATTTACGGTCAATGTAAAATGACTTACTGTTTCCTTTTAATACTACCTAAAATTATAACAGCAGCACTGACCGCCAGACTGACCCTAACAGCTATAAAGCAAGTGTAGATAGTGTCTACTGGTCTACAGTTTGGGTAACAGTGCACTGTTGCTCTCTATACTTAGTGGATCCGCAAACTCAGCACTAAACACTCACCACTCAGACACTCCAGTATGAGGTAGAGTTTGCCACCCGTCTGGAAGGCGTACCACAAGTCCACGATGAAGGGATGACGAACGGTTTCCAAAATCTCCCGCTCTGCACGAGTGTGTGCTGTGTCCTTCGCATTGCGCACGATTTTCGCCTGAAAACGAGTGTCAATGAGTGAGAAAGGCAGAGAGTGCAGGGTATACAGAGTGAGACATACACTCAATTAATGCTCATATTTCATTTTTTTCTCTTTGATTTAACATGAATCTGGGAGGTGTTCATCAGGATTTCATGATGAACGGAGCAACAGAAATTTTGTCTTGGAGATGTCTTTGGAGATGACCAGAAGACCTTGTATCATGTCATGTATCAACTTTGATCTTCATTACAGACAATTTAACCGACCAACGTTATGTTAATGAGGTCCTGCAACCAGTGGTTCTACCTTTTCTGAACACACACAACGCTCGCTCACACACTGCTGCTGTCTCAAGATCTCGTCTTGAAGACACAGATACTACGCCGTGGTCGGTCTCATCTCCAGACCTGTCCCTGATTGAAAATGTGTGGATGCTATTGGATGCTCTATCAACACTCCACCCGTACCACACCATCTGCAGAACTTGTGTGAGAACATTCAAGCTGCATGGGATGGATCATCACAGGACACCATTAGGAACCTCTACACCTCCATGCAGAGACGTCTGGCGTGTTGCGTTAAACCCGACGATCCAAAAATGTAGCTATGGTGACAAGTGAAAATAAGGATCTGCATGTGTTAAATGTATGAATGGAAAAACTTACTTTTTTCAGAACTTTCATGGCAAATATTTTACCCATCTGACTTCCTTGCACTTTCCGAACCTGGAAGACCTAAAAAACAAGAGCAATATAGCCCTGAGCTGTGGAGCAGTGGAACCGTTCTCTGGAATGATGGAGGTTCATTCAATAAGGAATACAATCAAATCCTTACAGCAATGTTCCAGAATTCATTGGACAGTAGAAATAACTCCAACAAAATTAGGATAAACTCTTTGTAATACCCCTGATTACCGGAATAATAATGAATGAGAAGGTGTCCCAATACTTTTGTCCTTATAGTGTATATCAAAATTGTATAATTGATACAAATCCACCCGACTCACTATGATAAACATATTACAGTATCTCACACACACACACACACACACACACACACACACACACACACACACACACACACACACACACACCTTGCCATATCCTCCTTTACCCAACACTGTGAGTAACTCGAAGCAGTCTGGTCCCACTCTCTCACTGTCTCTGTTCACACTCTCACTGGTGAGCTCCACCTCCTCAGTCTCTGAACTGGAAAAGAGACATTTCAGCCACATCAGTCGTGTGTTCATGTTCATTTAAATCGATCAGACAGTGTGTTGTTCTGTATTTGCAGACTGTAGTCCATCTGTTTCTCTGCATACTTTGTCAGAGACAGAAGCTCATCTGTTTCTGCAGTTTGTGATGATCATCCTCTAGTCCTTCATCAGTGCTCACAGGACGCTGCCCACAGGACACTGTTAGACTGTTCTCAGTCCAGCAGAGACACTGAGGGGTTTAAACACTCCAGCAGTACTGCTGTATCCGATACACTTGTACCAGCACAACACACACTAACACACCACCACCATGTCAGTGTGACTGCCGTGCTGAGAATGACCCACCACCCACATAAAATTACAAATTTGTGGTGAAAATGTCAAATTTAAGTTTGTTTGTTCTTATTTTCACTTAAAAAAGGCGTCCAAACACGGAGCCAACAGACTGGAATACGTACGGCTCTGTTTCTGCCACTGTGAAGTTACAAACTTCATCCTGTGAACAAAGAAAATCTGTCAGAAAACAGTTTCTCCAACTAAGTATACAGTTTTAGATTTTACAGAGCATCAGGTTGATCATCAGCCCCGCCCCCTCTCTCTGATCAGTCAGAGTCTGTATGCAGGTTGATCATCAGCCCCGCCCCCTCTCTCTGATCAGTCAGAGTCTGTATGCAGGTTGAGCATCAGCCCCGCCCCCTCTCTCTGATCAGTCAGAGTCTGTATGCAGTTGATCATGATCATGTGGACAGAGCAGTAAACATGCACTGGAAGCTGCTTTGGCTTTTAAACTGGGATTCAGTTTCAGTGTCAGTTGGACACCAGTGAATTTTAGTTTTCTGAGCTGAATTTCTCTCTGATAATTCATCACACAATGATGGTCAGTCTGTATTTTGTTATGATATGTGTATCATGTCTGTAGGTTACTCTGACCATGTGATAAGAGTGCCTGATGGTACTGGTGACTCAGTAGGTCCTTTAAAATATGCCTGGATCTGCTGGGCCCACAATTTTTCTTCCATTTGTAAAGTTGTCATTTTGGAGATACATGAAGTGAAAGCTTCATTAGGCCCAATTCAATTCAATATGATCAATGATGATCTACTTACACAGTCAAATAATGACAATAAATCCACTCTGTTCACTCCAAACTGCAGTATGTTAGAGTGGACAGGATTAACCAGTCATATTACAATAATACCTTTTAATGATCTCAGTCATAAAATCATATTACAGGCGCATTTTAATATTATTGAACTAATAAATACAGTGTGATTATCCCTGGATTACGACTTCTTTGCAGAACGGTCAGGATTACAGTGCAGCAGGGCAGTAAACCTGACTGAAATAAAAGGGACTTTTACTGTCTCTACTCTCACTGTCCATTCTATCAGCTCCTCTGTCCATACAGGAGCACTTTTTAGTTCTATAATTACAGACTGTAGTTCATCTGATGGTGAATGTAGAAACAGAAGGCGATCATAATGTTATGGTTGATCATTAAAGTGCGTCATTAGTGTGACAGTAAAATGTATTATTTCATACTGCATTATGACGAGCAATCAATTAGGTTTGTGTGTTTTAAGGCCAAAAAAGGTGAACATAAAAACGTGTTTCCTTAGCTCTTATTTCAGACATTTCTCTCCATCCACCATCTTCTCTCACCTCCGCATCGCTCACATCCTCTGACTCCAGGTCAATATCGAAGACCCCTGCCATCCTACAGAAACAGATTAAGAAAAGCAATATTCAGCTGCCAAAATGTACTTTTAAAGATCAGCAGCAGTGTAGTTACTGAAACTGTATCAGAAACACAGTCCGGTAGCCGGTATTAAAGATCAGCAGCAGTGTAGTTATTCTTCTCCTGTAAAAAAGGCCATTTCGAAGATACAAGGTTGTTGGCTGATGTATTAATACATGAGGCAACACCAAGGATTGTGACAAGAAATGGTGTTTCAATGAATGGACCGATTCCATGTTTGCACAATAAACAGACTGTCCAGTTTACCCAGTTGCATTATCTAAGGTCACAACCTTAGGTCAGCTGCCAATTGGCTGAGAGACAAGCCAAGAGAACCTGTTACGAAAAAGTTACAGTTCTTCCCAACTTACTCCATATGTAGTCAGCCAAGACACACGAGTTCCTGGTTCTTCAAATCCATTGTAGGACACAGTCTACACCGTCAGAAACCACAATCACATCTAATTAAGGTTTCGCTCACATTACCAGACCGAAGGGATTTGAATATGATAATTACTTTTTACATAATTTTCTGCAGGGCTGTGCAGACAGGGGTGTTGCCTGTCTTGGGCTTCTGGGACTATACACAAATATATAACATTTTACCAACATGCAAACCTTATTCACCTGATTCGTCAGCTAGTTCTGGTCTGAGCGAGAGCAGGGTGAATTTGTGAGAGCTTTTGTGAGAGCATTTTAAACATACATTCTTTTTATTGCTATAAAATAACGCCATCATTTATCCTTCATACGCAGTTTCGGTTATAAGATCAGAGCTGCAAACAATTGTGAATCTGATGGTTAGAACTTTTCTCAAGAACAAATTAAAGAAAATTCTTGGACATCGGTGAACGAAGCCCATTGCTGTAACAGAGACGTGCGAGTGTGAAGAACCTGTTGAAGCTGGTTTCTTCTCATATCCTGGCTTTCACACCTACATTTCTGGTTACAGGGACTTTGTTCTTGGGCTCTGGGTCACAGAGAGAGTCAGTAAAAGAGTGGTTGGACCTGCTGTGTAATAACGCTGAAGCACCATTGTGAAGCTTTTCCAGGAGAAACACTGAGTCATATGTTTAGAGTACAATATACTGTGATCAGGGTATTGTTATGAGTGCCACCAGTCTGTATTGTATTCTAAAGCGAAGGGTCAGAACCTCCGAAAAACAGCCATTAACACTGGAATCATGAGCTGTAGGTTGAGGAACCCTGTTCCAGCGGAGATACCCAACCACTCTGCCTTATGAATGAGATAAACACTTCTCTACATGATTGCCCATCCCATGTGTTTCATTATCTCGGCAGTGCATGAAGAGAGATAATTACTCGACTAAATAGAAAAAAACCTGCTCAATAACATGCAGGATACATGTTAATAAGCATGTAGGACCTTTGATGATCTACATGTTACAACCTGCCATAACAACCCAAAGAATGTGGAGCCTCCTTACTGCATGTAGGTCCAAAATGGCATGAAGGAATGGAGCTTAACTCTTTAAAAGGTTCGCTGGTAGAAAGCTTTGTGTTTTCTTTGAGATTGATGGTTTAGCAGGTCAACCATCATGGGTTAATCAACAAGTCTGTGTGTGGAGGCACCGTGGTCAGCACCAAGATCATCGGTTTGTTGACACGTCACACGTCCAGAAGGTCTGGTGTCACGATTTGGGCGTAATTTCATTACAGACACTTTAACACACCAACGTTATGTAAATGAGATCCTGCAACCAGTGGTTCTACCTTTCTTGAACACACACTCCGGTGCTCTGTTCCAACAGGACGATGCTCGTCCACACACTGCTGCAATCTCAAGATCTTGTCTTGAAGACACTATGCAGTGGTCGGTCTCATCTCCAGACCTGTCCATGATTGAAAATGTGTGGGATGCTTTTAAATGCTCTATAAACATTCCACCTCACTCCAGCTGCACCATCAAAACAAACAAAATCACATCAAACTGGTCAAGAGCTAACCAGAGAACCAGCTTGACCAGCATCACCAGCCTACGTGGGTGAAACCTGGACAAGGTGGGCTCCAGATGGACCAACTTCTCACACTGACTCCATTCCTTCTGGTTCTGCTGGGCCTCCCTGGACCTGATGGTCACCCGACTGACTGGCAGGTAGACCATTTCAATCAGTTAAACCATCAAACCTGAAGGAGATAAGAGGAAGCCCACCCTGTGCTGGTCAGGAGGTAAGCTGGGCAGTCAGACCAGTTGACCGGTTTGAGCTGGTCAGGCAGCAGTAACGATACTGTGACGTTGTTGTGAAGTTGTTGAGGAGGTCTGAAGCTGCTGATCCAACCTTTAGACCAGCAGGTCCAGCAGATCCTGGTTTATTTCTTAGTTTACCTGCTCGGACCTCCAGCCTCAGTCCTGACCCTCCGGATGACCAGTCCTGCTGGAGGATTCAGAGCTGGAGTCCTGTGATAAAGCCTGGAGGAGATGTTCTGCTAAGATCTTCATCAGCTGCTTCAAACCCTGCTATGGGCTCCGCTCTGCGGTGACGTCACTAGGGGGCGACGAGATCTGCCCGCGGATAAAACAAAAACAAAACAAAACAAACAAACAAACAAACATAAAAATGAATTATTAAAAACGATATTTTCTTCAATATTAAATAAAAAACAGCAATGCGACAATAATCCGTAAATAAATTATATAAATAAAAATAAATAAGAAATAAAAATAATTCGAAATAATAATAAGAATAAAAAGCAAAAATAAAAACGAAAAAAATGATAAAAAATAAATAAAAATCTAAAATTAAGAAATAATACAAAAATAAAAAATGAAACAGGTTTTCTTAAAATCATAAAAATAAAAACAATATTTTCTTCTTTTCAATAATAAATAAATAAACAAACCTTAGAAAAAAATATATACATTTAAATTTCAAACAATCATTAAAATAGAAACTATTTAATATAATAATAATAATAATAATAATAATAATAATACATATTAAAAATATTTTTTCCCTAATATTTAGTATTATAAATGTATAATTATGTAATGTTTATACCCTGTACCCCCTAACTTATATGTTATTATTTTTAAATGAATCTATTTTAAATGAATCATGAGTAATTCACAAGTAAAGGGAATTTAATAAACATTTTATCTGGTTTATATTAATTTATAAGTATTCAGTATCACACCCAGATAAACATGTCCACCAGGGTCAATGATATGACAAGCAGGGGTTAAACACGGACCCTGTCTTAGCTGTACATCCATGTGAGATGAAGGTGGGATGGAATGATGGGGCCCAAGCCCACCTGAATCCCACCTGAATCTCACCTGGACCGCACCTGAATTCCACCTGGACAACACATGGACCCCAACTGGACCAGGTTTCAGGTACAACCTCAGATCAGCTCAAAGCATTTCACACAGTAAGAGGCTTTTCTCCAAAAAGACTACAAAGTCTTTCACTTTGATTACGTCACACCAACACAACCCCAACTAGCTGCGCAGAAAGGATGTCATGGGCTTTGTAGTTCATAGTAAAATGTTCTAAATGCAGCCAGCAGGTGGAGCAGTTCTACACCAGGTGAAGGGGACAAACAAGATTTTTAATTAATAATTCAAAAAGATCAAAAAATTAATGCACGTGAAAAGACACAACACAAGACGGTATACTTTCACAAAAATAAGTTTATGAATGCAAATTGTAATTTAAGATAATTATTAAATTACATATTACAAATTAAATGACATATTAAATTACATATTCCCTATTAAATAAAAAAATCATATTAAATATTAAATTACACATTAAATAAAATTACATATTATGCATTAAATTACATATTCCCTATTAAAATAATGACATGACATAAATTACATATTTCTTATTAAATTAAATTACATATTACATTAAATTACTGATCAATATTAAACAAATTAAAATAGGACAAAAGCTAAATCAATCATGTCAGAAGGTAAGCTTTTTGCTAAACAGTGCTTTTTAAAGACATGAACACTAGAGGGGAGGCTGAGAGCAAGTCCTCAATGAATGGGAGTCAATAGAGACAGAATAGTGGCAAACCACTTGTCCATGTGTCTATTTTTTGGAAACTAGAATGTATAACTGTATATTTACATTTTTTCTACAGCAAATGTTTTTTGGTGATTGGTTTTTGTCAGTCACGTATTTTTCTACTGTAACTAACTAAACTAACCTTTATGGTAACCTAGTGGTTGGCCTGTCAGTGGAAGTAATAGAAATATTGAAACATTCAAAAAAATCCATAAAAGATTTTTCAATAAATGATAATTTATTAACAGCACTGATCCAAACGACCCGACTGCAGAAAGCTGTAATGCTCTCACTGCTGCCTCCAACCTCGTATTGGGATTTTACCAACTATCTGTTTACAGTTTGTGTATAAACCTGTGTCCTGAAACTAGGTCATGAAGCCCACAGACATTTCATGGGTGTAGGATTAGGTAAATTAAAGTACGTCCGCTCATTATCGGCCCAAATAGATCCCCGATATTGGCCATTGGGTGTAATATCTAGTTCCCCTCGTTTGCTGAATCAGTTTGAATAAATTAGGAATTCCTTGCAATTTCCTCAAATAAGTGGTAGAGAAAGGAACTGAACACAACCCCGAAGTGACCATTATTTGGAACAGCCCAAATCAGGTGCCTTTGGGTAACATTTAAATAGGCTGGCTGTAATCAATCAAACCTGTGCTTAGAAAATATTGGTGTTCACTGCATTAAACTGTCCTCCCTAAGAATATTACAAATTTAGTCCCAAATGACAATGATACTCCTGGAACAGAGTCCTAAACTGACCCAGAAACAGCATCTAACTAGTAAATAACAGTACGTCATCTTCGTAAACAGCCTGATTATCCTGAAGTGAACTGCAGGACATTTTACCGTCTTTAATCTGGAAATATGTGTTACAGGCACTAATGTCTGGTTATCAGACTGCTCACTGTTAACGCTGGAACACATTTTTTAATGTGTTAGACTGTAGAAACTCTTTAACAGGGTCCTCAACAGGTGCTTCACTAAGCAGGGGAAACCGCTCTGACGCGCAACGCAGTGGAGAGCAGTGTTCAGATGTTTGCTTTCCAACACTCTGGGCTCTACAGTTGGATTTTGTGTTTTCAAACAAAGAAACAAAGAAACAAACATCAAACACTTCAGACAAAATTTCTATATAATGTAAAATAGAAACTGTCTTTTAAAGTGTCCACTGCCCACTATGTGACCGCTACGTGCAAGAGTTAAAATACTCAAATTCTTTGAATTGCACTGTCATAAAATCTCAAATTATAATCTCATAATCAAGTTTTCGGTCTGTCTCAAAATATTTTCCTTCACAATATTTTCTCTACAAAATCCTGTTTTCGTGTTCCGATGGAACAAACAGCGTCACATATATGAAAAAAAAACCCTGACTGTCTGATGGGAATTCCTGCCTCAGAAACTGTTTATCTGAAAACACCAACTAATGTTTCCAAGAATGCAGGTTTGCAACAATCGCCTACAAAACCTTATCCGTTACAGTGCTGAATAACATTCACTCCTGATCTGCTCACTGTGTCCAATCAGTGTATCAGCAGATGCTCTGCGGTCTGAAGGTCACATCCAATAACCTGTTATAGTCTCTTATCAGCTCCTTACTGATCAGGGTTGAGTTTATTTTAGGTCCTACTGGACAGGGCAGCAGGTCATCACAGGGTGGGAATTTGGGTTAAAATATTATTACATAAATAAAAAAAATCAATAAAGAAATAAATAAAGACACTTATTAAACAATTATTACAGATTCACATCAGTGTGCAGAACATTATTCCTCCTCCTGTCCTTGACCAATAAGAGTGATTCATGTAGAAACTTCAGATGCAGGTCAACAGAAATACATTAAAGAGGAAGAATGTCTCATTGTGAAGAAGGTAGCTGAGCTGGTTTGAAGAACAAAGCTTGGTTCCAGATTTCTCCTGGACGGCCCAGCCAGCACATGGATGTGTCCAATTCCATCATCAGCTGATTTAACATCACTAAGCTCTGAATGGTCAAAGCAGGTGTTGATGAGACTATAAATAACACTAGACTCCAATGAGGAGAACTTTGGAGATGTTTAATGAACACAGTAATGTAAAGACAAAAATCAAACCTAAAAAAAACTAAAAAGAAAAACACACCACAAAAAACCCATATCAAAATAAACAAACAAAAACAAAAGAAAACAAAACAAAAAAAACAACAAATCCCTAAACTGACCCCTCAAAAAGAAGACAAATCGAAATGAACCTCCTTCAAACCCTAAACCTCCCAAAGACAAGAGGAACTGCAGCGGTTTTTCACCTTTTCTCATAATCTCAGAACCCTTTTCCTCCAAATCTCGGGAAGTTCTGTTATTATGTCTGTGGCCTTTGTTCAAATGGAAAGACGTAGAAGTTTTTTGCAAAGTGAGCTGCGTGTTTTCCGTTGAACAGGCATATAAACGCCTGTCTGCCACAGTTCACCTGCTGTTCTCATCTCAGGAGGAAACAATGTGGCTGTTTGCCTGCGTTGGTGAGTTTTATTCGTCTCTAAACCAAAAACAGATATTAAACCAGGAAACCAGACTGATTTATTTAGCAACAGATATGTTCATAGAAACGTGATTGGTTCTCGGGTTGAATTTGGTTCTGTGCTGTTGTTAGAAAAGGGCTGCAAACGGTTCTTTGAGGCACATTCGGTTCTCTTTAAGGACCATGTTTGAAAAAGTGATTAGTAATTGTGAAGGAACTTTTAAAAGTTTAAGAACTTTTAACTTAATGATACCAGTTAAAGGTTTAGAACCTGTTAGAACACTTTTTTCTTAGTTTGACACACTTTAATTCATCAAATTTGAAAGGTTCTAATGACAGTTCTAGACTACTCAAATTTGTCTTTATTTAAGATGTAAATATTAACAGAATTTATATATCTGTATGATTTTTTTTTTTTCAAAAAAATTACTTGTGCCTACTATTTTTATTTATTTATTTATTTATTTTTCTTATAAGAACTAAAAACATGCAAAACTTTTGATGAATTGTTTGTAATTATTAGATTGACAAGGACAGTTCTTCAAAATACTCAGCAGTGGTACAAATAAAATAAAACAACCTGACTGTCCTTATTTTTGTTATTTATTGATGTATCAATATTATCCCTTCTTTTTTATTCTGAAAATTGAGTACTGTCAGCAAAACAATAGAGCAAACAGTCCTTTCCTTCTCATGTTCCTCTATAACTCAATAAGCAGTGACATCATCAGCCCCGCCCCCTCTCTCTGATCAGTCAGAGTCTGTATGCAGGTTGAGGATCAGCCCCGCCCCCTCCCTCTGATCAGTCAGAGTCTGTATGCAGGTTGGACAGAGCAGTAAACATGCACTGGAAGCTCCTTTGGTATTTAAATTGGGATTTAATTACTCTGATCCTGAGAAATGAAGCCAAGTGCGAATCTTTAACAGTGTTTTTTTTATTAATCAGCTACTGAAACTCCTCACAACATTAAAACCAGTTCCATATCAGCCATAACGTTGGCTGAAACCACCTCCTTGTTTCGACATTATCTCTATATTTTGTTATATTACTTTAAACCATTATCTCAGTGACCCTCTCAAAGTGGAAGCTGATCTGCTGGTAGACGAGACCCAGTAAGATAGTCATGCATAGAGTGAATTGAGTGACTTTTCTAGGAAACAAACATTGCTCTTTTTGGACCGAAGATGAATATTTCAGAGAAAAGCCAGGATTACTGTACAATGCATTGTTGCGTAATTGTAGTGTCATGTTCAGCTGCTGTGCTTTGTAAGTAATGAGATGCTTAAAGCGTGAGTAGGAGCATTTCGCAGGTAATTACCAGAGCCAGACTTCTTTCTGTCAGTGGTCGGTGGTCAGAGATAATCATAACTTGTACATATTGTCTGTTATGCTTGTTGAATCCACATAATCATGGTTAATCATTTTCTACCCAACAGCCGTCCTTGTTTTGCCCCTGAAGCCGTCCAGCGCCTTAAAGAAGATGAAAGTAAATCTTGGAGAATCAGTGACGTTAAAGTGCGACATGTCATTCCATCATGAGATCAACTGGCTGAGGATGGATCATGAAGGCCAGATGAAATCGCTGATGGTGATGGGGCTGAAAAACGATGGCGCTTTGTCCGTGGCTTGGAATTCTAACAAGACCCATTTTGAAGGCCGCGTCATTCAGCGCTTTATCGGACTGAGTATTTTCCAAGTGTTGGAAAGTGATCTCGCCACATACTTCTGTGCAGCTTCATCCCCGAAGCACATGGTGTTTGGGGAAGGGATTCGTCTGCAGAGTGAGGCTTATTCTATTTTGTAGAGTTGCTTAGTAAAGGCATTGGTTCTTTATAGAGCCATCATATAATCTAGGCTTGGGTTCAGTGTTTGTCGTATGGGAGGAAGTATACAGAACCATTGATAAAGGGTTCTATGTAGCAGCAAAAGGATTCTAAGATCACAAGTTTAAGTTCTTCAGTTTGGGTGGTGTAGTGTAGTGTAAAGGATAGTGAATGGCCATCTTCATGAACATGCTAGTGGTATGGGATGGATTATCTCAGGAAGGAACTCATTATCCCATTAGGAACCTCTACAACTCCACGCTGATAGCGTTTCTCTTCCTTCCCAACAGCACTGTAATCCCACACGTCCTTCTTTGGGAAACCATTTTTTTGATGATGAGTGTAGCACTTTATTGATTTTTCTGCATTTCTAACCCCACAGATACAATGCTTTTATTATTTTCTAGTTCAGTTAGATGTCATCTCCCTTATTTTCTTAATTTTATAGATATTTACATATCATGTTTTGCACCACAATAACCATGTTTCATCATAGCTGATAGACTGTCAATACTAACCACATTTTGTTTCATTTCTCAGGTGAAGATCAGCAGCTACAACATGGGGAAGGTAACTTGCACAGTATTAATCTGTTACTTATCCATATAGCAATGATTTATTCATTTACACCAACCATAACATTATAACCATAGTGTAGTTCTATAATTCCAGACTGTAGTTCATCTGTACATCTGGCTTTATTCTCCTCCTTTCACCCTGATCTTCGATGGTCAGGACCCCACAGGACCACCACAGAGCAGATATGATGTGGGTGGTGGGTCATTCTCAGCACTGCAGTCACACTGACATGGTGGTGGTGTGTTAGTGTGTGTCGCGCTGGAACGAATGGATCCACTGCGTCCACTCACTGTCCACTCTATGAGACCTACCCGGTTGATCCACCTTGTAGATGTAAAGTGTTGGTCATCCTCTTGTTTTTCGTCAGTGCTCACACTTTGTGTGACATAATGAAAGCAGAAAGTATAGAGAATGAGACTGAACTTTAAAAACGAGAAGCTTCCGGAAGGCACCCGATGAGAAGTGCTGTGGGGTTTTCACACCATTGTCGGTTTAAGGGCTTTTGATCATCCTCCACACTTCCTCTTCCGTGACCCATAACTGTGAACTCAATTTTGCTTAATCTGCAGATGCATTAATGCCTGTCTTCCGTTTTTAGACCCAGGACTGTTCAGTAACTCCATACAACACAGCAACGTGATCATCGCCGGAGCGCTGAGCTGCGGCCTGCTCCTCATGGTGGTCACCCTCGTTGTCGTGCATGTTAAGACCCACAAAAGAAGTCCTGTCACCTGAGGGTCAGATGGAAGCGGCCGTTATTTAAATGTACTGTTGCACACTTCTGTATTTTAGTAGCCGTTTCGTTAGACATGCATTTGTCAGTCAGTTGTAAATTATGAGCTCTGTGTAGAACTGGAGGATGTGACCAAACGTAAGATTCTGATGGTTTCAGAATGTCAGAGCATTTTCACTTCTTTAATTTTTGCCAGTCAGGAAAATGTCTCCATATCTATTTGTAAGGACAGGTCCGCTTGGCTTCATACCTCATAAACTAAAAGTATGATAGCACACATATAAGTGTGCGGGATCTACAGGCTCAGCTGCAATATCTGTGGGTAAATGTGGAGCAAGATGCCATACAGAACCTGTACCTCCATCACCAACCGGATCGTATCTTATATCCAGTCTTAGAGGCCCAACAGGGTTCTAGAGCCTCCTTTCGGTTTTCTCCAATAAACTCCTCCTTTCACTCTATTATTCCAATCACTTGCATAGATCATCACTACATTGACACATAGAACGCTTCACTCCATTCCTGCAGTACGTTTTGGTCAGTGTGTAATAAATTGTAATTTATAATTATTATATAAATGTTTGAATTAAACCTCTTTAAAAAGGATAAATAATTACATGAATTATTTACTAAGTTGCCGTCAGCCAGGCTAGTGGAAGCACTGGAGCTGGAGAGGTGGGTTTTCAGAATAGGTAAATAGAAAAAATGGTGAATGAATGGACGGACGGACGGACGGATGGGTGGATGGATGAATGGATGGATGGATGGATGGATAGAATAATGGATTGAATGGATGCATGGAGGGAGGGAGGGAAAGAAGGAGGGATGGATGGACTGAAGGATAGATTCCTAGAATGAATAGATGTATGGATGCATGGAAGGATGGGTGAATGGATGGATGGATAGATGGATGGAGGGATAGAAGGATGAAGGGCTGTTATGTTGAAACAATGATGAGACAGTGATCAAATGATCATTGAACATATTGAAAAGCAACAGAAGGCCTGCTTACTTTTTTCTCTGCCATGGTTTGTGTCACCACATCCTCTTCCTGAAGGGCTCTTTAATGTGAAGAGTTGCACAATAAACTGTAGATAAGTTGAGGAGCTACAGACTAATGATCTTCTATTTAATCAATTTCAGCTGCAGCTCATTTATTAATGTTTATTAAAGACCCAAATCAGTATATATGGTTGACCAAAATGGGCTGCAGAAGTAAAATAAATCCAGTACATACCATCAATCAATCAAAATTGATCTGTACAGAACTTTTTACAAGGAAGAACTCTGGGAGGAACCAGGCTCACAAGGGGAGACCCCTCCTGGGTCCACGGGGGAACCAGCCTAGGATTATGTTTGGAAAAATGCCTAGAAGAATGAGAACCTCAGGCCACACGTTTATTTCATGGGATAAATATCAGTGTTCTTAGTTGACTTCATAAATAGACTAAAATAAGGCCTCTCACAAACACAACCCCACATCAGATACACTGTTATACACTATTCTCAAACTGTCCCCGCATGACCACATTGCGTCTGGACACTCGTGGCACATTCAAGATATATTCATTTCATATTCTCAGCCATGAATCTCAGGGACACGACTAATCCTAGAAGACGTTGTTTGCGACCAAACAGATGACAGCATTTCTAATGATGTCATGGCTTCAGGTGGCTTTTAAATCCCTGTTTAAAAGGATCATAAAGCTCAGGGTTCAGGATGAGTATGAGTTGGGGTTTTGCTCATCCGCTATTCCTGGGGAAAGGGATTCCGGATTGGAAAAACAACAGTCTGGACACAATGGTCCATTCATTCAGGCCCCAGCACTGATCAGAAACAAACAAATCGTGAACTAATACACCTGGATTTGTGCACAGAAGTCATTAGCATGAGATCGCCCAGCTGGCCCAATATAAGGCTGCTGGAGAACCGAGGCCAGGACAGAACATCTGAAACCTTCTGAGGATTCACACCGAAAGGTCAGTATTACTGCTCCACTAATTCAGTGCTTTATGACATTAAAGCTGTAGTTCAGCATCTGTAGCATCAGGTATTAGTCTGAAATTACCTGTAGTTACACAGAACTAAGATGGAAGACATATCTGGACCACTTACATCTCAGATGTAGGCCACAGTTGGGCCAGACATTCATTGCTATCTGGGAACAGTGTAGAAATGGATGCCTATGGGCTGAGGAACATGGGCCCAGTGGTTGGGGAACGTGGTTCGGAGTGAAAACAGTAACTTGTTCTTACAGCCTTGAACACTGAGGCCAGACAGAGTACTTGAGGGAAGGTAGCCTGGGGGAACAACTATTTAATATTATATATTATATATTTAATAACTTAGTTACTACAATTTTACATTTCCAGCCTCTCAGCTGTTGGTTATATAATTCTAGATCAAATTGAGTGGATTATTCCTTTATCATGTGCTTATGTTATATACTATACTTTCCAAACACAGCACGCGGTCCTTTATTCATAATATTCAATGTTTATTATCTAAAATATTCTGGTTTTTGGAAGCATTTTCATTTTTGCTTTTTCAGCCAAAATGAAGCTGATTGTTTTTGTCGCCTTCCTGGCCTCCGCAGCCTACGTAAGTTTGTGGAGGACCTTTGAAGGTTCCCCCATATTTCATATTTTGTTTATACTGGTGTATATTTGATAATGACGAAGCACTCACCATGATGTTTTCCCTTACAGATGACCTCAGCAAAGGTACTAAAACTACATTACTATATATCACTGAACAATTAAAATTACATTTCTATTTACCCCAATTATGGCACGACTTTTAAAGGTAATATTAACTTCAAAGTAGCTCATTATTAAAGCTAATATGTAGTCAAAATGGTTACGAATGGAATCCTTTATTTATGTGTAATAAATTGCTGCTGTCCAATGAAAACCATGTATCTCCATTTTTCCTTTTTTAGTTTTCCACAATGGTTTGAACCTTTAATTCTTAGTACATAGACCAACAGAAATGCTCAAATTAATAAAATAAGCTCTTATTTTATATTCGTGTCCATTCAAAGTTGCCTCCTCCTGTAAAGTTGTGATTTTGGAGATACATGGTTTTCGCTGGACAGCACTGAAATGTTTCAGTGCACAGTACTGTGTGTGTGTGTGTGTGTGTTATATACATTTCTACCAGAACCTAAATCTTAAATCAATTTTGTCCAGAAACTGCTTTTGGTTGGTGGTTTGAACGGGGCAGGTTTGGTCACTGGCCTTAATGGTGGCTTGCTGGGCCAAGGGCTGGTGGTTGGAGGCCTGAACCCAGCGCTGCTCCCTGCTGGTGGAGCTATAATTGGACAGCCACAAATCACTCAGGTAGGAGCTCTTTCTTAAGTTTCCTTTGGAGACATAAGGCAAAGGTAATTAACATGTAATTAACATGTAATAACTGGACATGGAACGAGGACAGAATGAGTAATGGAAGCTTCTCTTGGCTTGTAGATGCTGCCTGCCATTTCTCCAGTCATGTTCCAGCCTCCTATAGCTGGTGCTCCATTTGCCTTTCCCAACCCTCAGGTCCCACTGGCTCCACAGCCAGCAATGGCTTTCCCACCAATGATGGTATAGAAATTATTAGTTTGGTTTGATTGATTCTATTTTATTCTAATTATTATCATTATTATGTTTTTCTTTATTATATGCACTGATTAGAAGGAATAGCACCTATATTAGGTCACCAGAACATAATTAGAACATAATTAGTATTAATATGATTTCTAAACTAAAGAATTATAATGATAATTATCCTTTAAACAGGGTCTTCCATTCATTGCTCCCCCGAACCGACAGATGCTGCCTCCTCAGCAGCAAGTAGCGGTACAGTCCTTCTCCACTCACTCTCTCACAGCTCTTCAGACAAACACAGAGCACTTCATGATGAAGGTCTTGGAAGTGTTTAGACTGTTGGAGAAGAGCTGATGACTCAGGTTGTGCTTTTGTCTCATCAGGGAGGGATGAACCCGATGGGAAATGGCCAGCAGCCACAGGGAGACATGCCGGCTGGCCCAGTGCCAAGATTCAGGGTAATTCACAATTAGCTTCACCACACACACTGTATAATTATGTTTTATACGGGTAGGGATTTTGAGGTATTTATAGTACATAGAACATAGAACCCTCTCTCTCTCTCTCACACACACACACACACACACACACACACACACACACACACACACACACACACACACACACACATGCATGTATATATTTATATTTGTATCTCAGAATTACGTTTTGTTCATAATCTAATAAAAATGTCATATATTTGATATTTATTACATTTGAACTGATAATTTCAAGAATTTCAAGATTTTCTTTTAAATTTTGATACTGATTTGTAATTTAGTCAAATCTGAATTTGTGTAGATTTATATAACATAATGATTCTCATCTGTTAGAGGATGCTGCTCAGGAGAATGCAGGTCAAATCATCTAACACAAACACTGAGGTAATGAATAATGAAAAACGTGGACTGAATTTATCGAGAATATCTTCTTTATTGAGATCAATAAAAAATACAAATCTGTAAATGTATGAATCCCTTCAGGTCACACCAACCCCAACCACACCGAGCACCCTCCTGAACTAACGGACTGCCTGGATATCTGTGCCCAAGGTGTGTTTCAACCAAAGTTAAAATGGTCAATAGTGTTAACCACTTGAATATTCATGAATGGACCCAACAAGTCCAATTGAACTGGACCAAAGGCACCACTGGTACCACCAGTACAATCGATGGAAATCTTTCTTGACTAACTGACTTTTAGTAGATTGTTCCCTCAATCTTGTTCCTTAAATTACTGTAAAATAACAATATTTTAAAGTTATTTACTATTATTTTCCACTGACTGCTTTTTTCCTTTGTTTTCAGCCTTTGACCAGAGAAGATGGATGTTGTTCTGGAAATAGGTGCCAATGTTCTCATTTTCATCAATGTGAAACCATGAAAATCATGGACAATAATGTGAACAACACTGTACTCCTTCTTTATTAGTTAGAAAAACATTTGACTTTATCTTACTGTCTTGATTGTAATCATTCAAATAAATCTTTGTGCATGAAAACTGTGTCATTATGTGTGCTTTTATGGAAGTCCAGTGTCTCCAGTTTATCTAGAATCAGCAATTGTCACTGATCTATGCTCATAAATACCTTCAATACAGTAGGTAGGACATCCTACCTTTGTGGACGGATTTCTAATTGTTCTGAGATCTTTGTAAACCTTCTTTTTGAAGGCCTCACAGAGCTTTTTAGGTCTGGACATAGTGATCCCACTCACTGCAACAATCAAGAGCAAACCAAACTAATGTCTGAGGTTTGAAAAGACAGGCTCTCTCTAATCCTCTCTAATGATGGTCTAATCATTTGCAGCTGATGGAGGTTTTCATATGACTATATCTGTAGTCACAGATTCCTAATTTCAGACACAAACACATGGATTATGAGTCTGGCAGCTCACAAATTCAGACACAAATGAATAAGAAAGACCACACAGAGTCACGTCACATCCCCCAGCTTAAAATAACAATTGAGACAAAGTCCCGGACATTAGTGTTTGTCTTTGTTTTACACTCATTGTGCAGCCAGACAAACTATCAATTGCTAAAAGTACAGACAGCTCCTTTAGTCTGGGCTAAGCAGAGTCCTGGGTTAATGAAGGCCCTGCCAAAACTCAGCAGTCGACATGCTCATTAGTCTACAGCCGGGCTCAGCCGGGATTTGGCCTAGTCTTGGACTGAACCACAGAGTCTGACAAATAAACCACAAACACTGTTAAAACGAACTCATGACACCATCATCATTTCATGTATTTGACGTCACATAATACAAAAAGTAGAAGCTTCAAGACAGAAACCGAGTCATCAAATGGAAATAACTGCAAAACGAGTTCCAGAAAGGGTTCTATTGAGTGACACCTTATAGCTCTAAAGCTTAGATCTGGTTCCAGTTTCAGTCTTGGGTTTTGTAGAAAGCAGTGCAGATGACACCAGATTACTAATGAGATGCATCAGCAGTTTAATTAAGATCACCAGACAAAACGTTAATCACCTTACATCAATAGATTTGATCTTGACATTGGAGGGGACTTACCTAGTACTCTGAAAGTTAAAATAAGGATGCCCACAAAGTAAAAATACGTACGTATTTTTGAAAACTGAGATTGTCCCTGAGATTTTGGCCTTCCGACCACATGAAAACACTGTTTTTGATCATTGAAAACTGTAATAAGTGTATTTTACTGTAATGTCTGCCTGATTAGTCATTTCTTCAAACTCATAATTAAATATTCTAATAATTATAATACTCGTGCATCTAAAAAAATTATTGAATATCTTTAAAAAATTTATTTGGAAACAAAATTTCAACAGTTAAACTGTCATTTTATATTCATAGTGTTTTGTGTTACTGTTTTTCATTACATACAAAGTTTATTTTACTATATGTTTGGCTTATAGCTCATAAAAACCAGAAATTCAGAATCTCGAAATATTAAAATCACATTCAAATATAAATAGACCACTATTTTTGAACTAAAAGATCAAAGACCTGTCACTGTACTCTATTTTTTTTTAGATGCACCAGTAATTAGAGATTCTGGATTTCTGGTTTTGATCAGCCATACTGATCAACAGTAAAATAATAAAAATAAAAAAATAAAAAAATTTATCCAGTTCTCCAGCCCAGTTTGGAAGTGGCAGTTACCCAAACCCCATCACATACAATGCACTCAACACTAGAAGAGTGAAGACAAGCACATTCCTCTTCTGATACATGTGAAGCCACCACCTCTTTTCATTTCTTTCCATCTCATTGCATCACAGCTGGAAAGCGCCAGGTCCTCCGACTCTGGCTGCCGATGGCAAGTGGCATGACCTGGCGTTCGACCCTGTGATCCTAGAGCTGGTGCTTTAGACAGATAAACCACTCGGAGGTCCAAAGTTTACCTTCTGAATGAAATGATTAACATGAATTAAGGTTTTTCATGATATTCATATTCTTCGTCTTATGAATGCACTAGTAGGACGTCCATACTGATTAAAGAAACATGGAGACAATGTTGCTCACAGTAGGTACATGTTCAGGCACAGTTAAAGCCTAAAATGACCGTAATGCCTGTGGAGATGATGTCAAAGTCTTTGGTCAGCTGAAGTCACCTGCAGGTGTATTATGCTGTTGCCACACTCTGTCTCAGACCACGAGGATAAGAAGCACCGGGACGGTTTAAAAGGAGGAGGCAGTGAGACCTTCCCAACTCACAGCTCCGTTCCACAGTGAAGGTA
The DNA here is from genome assembly GCA_034509495.1 of Acestrorhynchus altus. Taxonomy (NCBI): domain Eukaryota; kingdom Metazoa; phylum Chordata; class Actinopteri; order Characiformes; family Acestrorhynchidae; genus Acestrorhynchus; species Acestrorhynchus altus. Next base: position 1,803,955 of record CM067525.1, read on the forward strand.
CTGGAAATATCACTTCACATGCAGACTTTGTGATTTGGGGGAATTTTGTCCCCTAGTTTTTGAATATTGGACCTGGGGACATTGGATATTGGGCTGAGTAGAGTTTTAGGTCTTTTGGATTCTTGATCCAAGATGATTTCTTCATTTATTTACTCGCTCATTTTACATTTTACATTTCCTGAGTAGAAACAGTTACATTGTTGATAATATTTGCTTTTTTAGACTCTGGATCTCCATCTGACTCGATTCCATTGTTGGACAACATGAAGGTCCAGGCTGTCGTTCCATTGGCAGTTCTTCTCAGCTTGTGTAGCGCAGCTCCTGTAAGTGTCTAATTCCTTTATAAACATAAATGTGGAAATATTACAGATGTATGAATTGATTTTGCTCAGCAGTGACAAAACCCTTTGTCTTACGCAGATCTTACAGCCGAGACTCGGAATAATCGCAAGTAACAGCAACGAGGTATCGTTCTTTCCCACCTTTATATTTGATTGTTTTTGTGTTGAATAGATTTGTATATTGTTGCTGATATATAACATGAATTCAGTTGTTCTTTATATTGTGTCAGAATTTTCTGTTTAATGGACCAATAGAATTGCTCCAAAATGGAATGGAATTAAAGAATGTTATTTTGATTACATGCCCTCAACCTGATAATTGCAGGAAAACAGATTTGGTCAGTAATCCGATCACATTTACATGCATTTGGGTAATCAGATAGTGGGGAAACTCTGGGCTTACATGAGTCAGGCAGTAATCAGATATTCTAATCAACCCTTTAATGATTAAAAAGAGTGTAAACCCAGAGAAATCAGAGCAGGCTGAACAGATGTGGTTGGAAATCTGATTACGGTGTTATAATTTGAGAAGTCCCACTTTAACAATGCTCACTCTTCTTCATCACCTGTTTGTTTCCTTTAGATCCTACGCCTCAATGGACTCACCCTGGCTGGCATGGGCCTGGGTGTGGGCCAAGCACAGGTCCTCTCTCAAGCACAGGTACAGTGCATTTCTAATTTAAAAGCATTATTTTTTTTAACCAAACGCTAGTGCAAATAAAACATTGAGTATTTTTGAAAAATTAAATAGAAAAAAAAAATCCATTTTATTTCTGTTTTTTTATGTATGTATCAGTATTATCCCTCTCAGGACTTTTATTCTGAAATTTGAACACTGTGTGAGCAAAGAAAGAGAGCAAACAGCCCCTCCTTTCTCATTTTCCTCTGTAACCCAATATCTGGATCAGTGATGCCATTAGCCCCGCCCCCTCCCTCTGATCAGTCAGTTCCCAGTTTAAAAGCCAAAGGAGCTTCCAGTGCATGTTTACTGCTCTGTCCACGTGAACATGATCAACCTGCATACAGACTCTGACTGATCAGAGAGAGGGGGCGGGGCTGATGCTCAACCTGCATACAGACTCTGACTGATCAGAGAGAGGGGGCGGGGCTGATGTCATCACTGGCCCAGATATTGGGTTATAGAGAATGAGAATTTGTCCTAGAGTTCTAAAGGTTGTTTTCTATTTTTCTGCAGGGAACACCTTTCCTTTCCCCTTTCCTGATCCAGCCACAAGCCGATATCCTTCTGCCCCCACAGATTTTCAGCTTTGGGCCCCAGGTCCCCTTTCTACCACAACAGAACCAACTACAGAACCAGCTGCCATCAGTACTGATGCCCCCCAATCCACAGGAACAGCCCACAGTCCTTAACCCCAACAGCCCGCCACTCAATCAGAACCCAGCCCAGGTATGTTACACACGACAAAGTTAGCATCCTAAGAAACATCTTCTATAACTTCGTTAATCCTGGATTCTGTTTATTACTGAAGAAGGATTTTGTCTTTTTGAAGGTTCCTCAGTTCTTTCCCTTCCCTCAGGGATCAGGAGGACAGGTCACTACCTCTCCTTTACATTCACTTTGATTTTCAGTTTCAGTTTCAGATATATAATATCTATACTAATTCTAACGTTCTGATCTTTTAGCAGGGTTTTCCATATTATCTGACATATGGCTTCTCTGGGAGGAACCCCCAGGTGGCATTTCCAACCAACCAGAAAACAGCCCCACAAAACCCAGTGAGGCCAACGCTGGGACCCCTACCCCCTGTCAAGGTAACCAATTACATAGCATATGTGCACTTTGTGGTTCTATAATTCAGCCTGATCTTCAATCAGGACCCCACAGGACCACCACAGAGCAGCTATGATGTGGGTGGTGGGTCATTCTCAGCACTGCAGTCACACTGACATGGTGGTGGTGTGTTAGTGTGTGTTGTGCTGGTACGAGTGGATCAGACACACACAGCAGTGCTGCTGGAGTGTAAACTCTGGGGTTGAGGGTTTGTTAACACATGGAACGGAATACAAAACAAGAGGAACAAAGGGTCTAAATACATTAAGAACGTTGGACACACCTGGACACATAATGACGGGGCAGGGTTCTAAATTAGACACAGCTGGGAAAGGACAGAGCATGAGAGGAGACAAGGACAAAACAAACACAAAGCATGTGTTTAGGATCACATGCGGGATAAACAACAACTGCCCAGTTGCAGTGTCCAGCAGGAACAAACAACCGTTTCAACCTAGCACCTGCTCGCTTCACCAGGTTCCCCTGGTCAGCCCTTCTCCGGTCCATGCTACACCTGAACATCTGGCATTACTTTAAAGAAGGAAGTTCATTCTCCAGAGTTCCCCAGAACTACCCTGTTATTCAGTTTGTGTCTATATGTACAGCTAACAAACACTTCTATCTTGTGTTCTCTCATCCAATATAACAGAACAACGGAAACGTACTGGAACCCTGGCGCCTGACTCCGCCCCCTGATAACCGTGGCGACCGCCCTGGTGTTGATGGGGTAATATTATTATAATACCATATAACTACTGAATGCACGCTGATGCTACACACATCCTTTCATCTCATTTACGTTTGACTAAAACTCCCAATTGATCTGAACTGACAGGATCCCGTGTTATCATTTTTCAAGCCATAGACGATAACGGACAAAACGTGAGTTGTGGGCCTTTGTGTTGATCATGTGTTAATTACCCTGTGGACGTACTTTTGAGGTGTCTATTTTTTTTTGTGTAGGTGACCAGTTCTCAAGACAAAAACACAAAGGACCAATAAATGTCCCAACTGTCTTTTTTTAATGTAATTATCAATACGACGATTCTCCTTTCAATGTGTATCACTTTTAATTGCTGCATTTGTACCAGCTGGCAATAAATGCTTTTGTGTAATCATGGTTGTGTGGAGATGGAGCACTGATTTCTCAAACACATACACGGGTTGGTTAACATATAGAGGTTCTCGAAAATTTGAGAACCATTTAGAATTTTCTATAGTTCTGCTTAAAGTTTAAATAAAGCTTCATACCATTTCCATAAATGTAGGAATGTAGATAACAGTCCACAGTCCACCCTTTAACCTTGGTTGGTTGGTGTGGTGCAACAGATAACACCATCGATGGACCACCACACCCTGCCCTGGGCAACAGCCTATGGCCCACCTCTGTAATGTGAGTAACTTAAGTTGCTTAAAGTGCCATAAATGTAAATGCAAACCATACTTTGGTAGAACAACTGTGTGCTTGGGATCATTGTCTTGTCGCATGACCCACATTCTTATTAGTTTCAGCTCACAGCCAGATGTCTTGACAGTTTCCTTTATAATTTGGTATCATTTAGAATTGTTAGAATAGAGCCACTGCGCTGCACACAGGGGCATTTATCCTCCACATGCAACCCACCCACACACTGTGAAACACACACTAGGGGGCAGCGAGCACACATGGCTGAAGAGGAGGGCAGCCCTATCCATGGCACCTGGGGAACAGGTGGGGGGTTAAGTGTCTTGCTCAAAGGCACTTCAGTCAGGTCCTTCACAGTCCAGGGATTTGAACCAGCAACCTCCCAGTCACAGGGCTAGTTAAGGTTATTTCTACCCAAAATGGTAGTATTTTATTTGGAACATGTGAAAAATGTTGTCAAGACATTATAATAATAATAAATATATATATATTTTACTAAAACACAGGCCTGCAAATAGTAAAAGAAGAGAAAGTGGTCATGTGGAGTGGTCTCTTCTTTTTTCCAGAGCTGTATGTGAAGGAAAATAAAACAGAATTCAGGTGTTTAGATGCTGAAAGGCTTTATTGAATGAATCACTCAGATTGAACATCCAGAATCATCTGCGATTAAAGAAATAAGTCCTGACTAACAAAAACACAGACAAATACACATATAAAACATGCTGCCTTGGTAACATAAACATTGGTAGTTATGTTAATAGTTCGCCCCACTGTTTTTGGGGGGCTGTGAGGAACCCAGTGAGGAGCTTATTTAGAATACAGTCGTGGAAACGGTCAAGCTGTTGAATCCTTCTGACTGGCCATGATTTTCAGATGTTCCTTGTCCTGTAAATATAAGAAAAATGAGGTAATATTGAGGAGGAAGGTGTTTAAATCATTGGTATCAAAAACATGGTAGAACGTTCATACCTGTGTTTCTGCAGACAGATATTAACCTCCAGTCTTACTGCAATTCATTACTGCTCGGTCGGTCCTGAAGGATGGAAATGCGTCACATTAAGGTTTTTAGATTTGTTGTGGCCTTCGTTAATATGAACTAGTGCATATCAGTGAATTATCGTTAATATCGTGAAGTTTGTTCATTTATTTCCAGCCTTTTTAATGTCGATACTGCTTGAATAATAATTCGTTTATTAGTGTTAGTAACAGCAAAATTAAATATTCTAATATAAATATAAATATATCAGTTGCCGTTAGTCTCATATGTCTGAGCAGAATTATTGATGACACTTACTGTGAGGAAGGATGGGAACTGCCCCACGAATTAGGAGGAAAAATAAAGTGGAAAATTAAGCAATGAATTATAATATAATATTTATTAACAAAACAATACATAAAAATACATAATTAATAATAATTAGTAATAATTATATTATTATCATGATTATTTCAGTGTGTATTATACACACACACAGTAATCCTCTACAGCCTGGTATTGTACAGTAGCGTATAGTTACAGGAGTTACCTGAGGGCCAGCGGGGGGTCCGTACTAAAACACAGAGAAACACAAACACATGAATCACTCTGCTCATTTAAGGGGATGTAATTTGCATATATTAATATGTGTGTGTGTTTGTGTGTGTGTGTGTGTGTTTGTGTTTGTGTGTGTGTGTGAATACCCCAAAGGGAGGAGGAGGAGGAGGTGGAGGGGGTCCGTACTAAAACACAGAGAAACAAAAACACATGAATCACTCTGGTCAGTTATGGGGATGTAATTTGCATATATGAATGTGTGTGTGTGTGTGTGTGTGTGTGTGTGTGTGTGACTCCCCAAAGGGAGGAGGAGGAGGAGGAGGTCCAAAACTAAAAATATGAGAAAACAAAAGTACATTCATCACTCTGGTTATTTACATAAAGATAATTTGTATATACGACAGCATGGGGTGTTGTGTGTGTGTGACTGTGTGTGTGTGTGTGGGAGTGTGTGTGTGTGTGTGTGTGTGTGTGTATGTGTGTGTGTGTGTGAATACTTCCAAAGGGGAGGAGGAGAGGAGTGTGGTCCTAATCTGTAATACAGAGAAACAAAAACACATGAATCACTCAAGTATTTAAGGTGATGCACTTGTATATTTGAGTGTGTGTGTGTGTGTGTGTGTGTGTGTGTGTGTGTGTGTGTGTGTGTGTGTGTGTGTGCGATTACCCCAAAGGGAGGAGGAGGAGGAGGAGGAGGAGGTGGTCCCTCCTGTGAAATAAAATATAAGATCAATCCTAACGAATACAATAATACAGTGATGATCACGCATGGTTGTATATGTCTCAGAAGTGATGTAAAATAGAAATGTTATGTTTACACAGACCCTCAGAGACTGTTAATGAAACAAACACACATGAATCACTCTGGGTGTGTGTGTGTGTGTGTGTGTGTGTGTGGTGTGTGTGTGTGTGTGTGTGTGTGTGTGTGTGTGTGTGTGTGTGAATACCCCAAAGTGAGGAGGAGGAGGAGGAGGAGGTGGTCCCTCCTGTAAAATAAAATATAAATCCATAAATCAATCCTAACTAATACAATTCCAATAAATATATATGATTAATATTATTTAATTAGGAATGATTTATTATAGAATTATGAATTGACAGTCAATAGTCAAGAAAAAAATGCCTTTAAGAATTAACTCACCATTTTTGCAACCCCAAACTCAAATGACACTGTTTGCTGTTGGAAAATAAATCAGTGATTCATTTATTTTTAAATATCAATTTAAAAACAATATCATTTTAATACATAAACGTATATTTTCTTGTATCCTTATCTTTTTTCTGTCACTTCTGCTGTAATATTGTAATATCCCGTGGGATCAATAAAGGATTGTCTTAAATGTGAGTTACCGGAGCATTCTGGTTGTAGTTGATCTTGACGTACGGCTGAAAACAGGAGACATAAACAGTACATTTCAGTGTGTTTTATATCACAGTCTTCCAGAAACACAGTGATCCACTACAGTCTGTTACTGTACAGTAGAGGTTACCTGAGGGCCAGGAGGGGGTCCGAACTAAGACACACAGAAACACAAACACATGAATCACTCTGCTCATTTAAGGTGACGTAATTTGCATATATGAATGTGTGTGTGTGTGTGTGTGTGTGTGTGTGTGTGTGTGTGTGTGTGTGTGTGTGTGTGTTAATACCCCAAAGTGATGAGGAGGAGGTGGTGGTCTAGTTCCCTCCTGTAAAATAAAATATAAGATCAATCCTAACGAATACAATAATACAGTGATGATCACGGCGGTTGTATATGTCTCGTAAAGTGATGGTAAAATAGAAATACAGTGTTTATTAACAGAATCTCAGAGTAAAACACGGCCTGACTGTTAAATGAACTTACGGGTGGTAAGATGAAAAGGTTCTCTCCCTGTGGGAAACAGAAATTGTAGTCATTTTGTGTGTGTACTTTAAAATTAAAATGATAATGTCTGTAATTCTAACTGTATAATTCAAGAATTGAATGAAATACCTGTTTCAGGGGCACATTGGCACTGATGTTCTAGAAAAAAATAATAATGACAGTTTTAAAATCTAAAATAAATTAAAATAAAGAAATAAAAATAAATTTATTAAAGCAGTAGAGAGGAAGTGAAATAATGGCACGGCTGTGATGAAGCAGATATGAGGTGATGGAGTGTGACTCCAATGTTCTTTTGTTTTTAAACAACAGTTCAGAAAAAAAAATAAAGTTAAGAAATTCAATAAATTAATAATTTATTTAGCCTGCTGATCCTTCTCCAACTCCTTACACACTCCAACACGTGAACCTCCATTTCCCACCCACCATATTTATTTTATTATTGTCCTTATTACTTTAGTTTCAGGTCATATATGCATACTTTTGTATAGGTAGACAAATGTGTCTTGTCCCTGGCAAGTTTTAAGGACAGGTTTTAAAGCTGCATAAACCAGGTTTAATAGATGAACCCAAATGATATCAGTGAACAAATAAACAATAATAAACAATTAACATAATAATTACCTGAGCGGTCACGTTGTTAATCTGTGGATGGATTCATAAAAGATTAAGTGATTAAAACACTTATATTTATATGTACATCAAAGTTATTACACATATGATTTGGAAAATCATAATGCCATATAGATCATACCTGGAACAGTGGGGTGAACTGCAACATAATGGACACAATTGATATTTCATTAAGTACACAGCGTTATTACTGCAAGTGTTTAATATTATAAAAGTGTGAAAACTGAAATACAATCATTCTGAAAACCATTATTCACCGTAAAATTGGTCTGGAATGGTTTCCCACCATCTGGATGGGGAGGGGGGTGCACTGGCCAACCAGGCTAAAAAAGATCAAGATTAAGAATCAGTTTAATATTTATTAATATATTGAATTTACAGATAATCACAGGTTTATAATTAATAATGCATATGAAATCTGTGTTTTTAGCCTTATATAGTGCATTTTTAAGCAATAACCTACTCCGAAAGGTGGTCTTCTGCCACCATGTGGTCCTCTGCGACCACCCCAACGTGTAATTCGTGTCCCAGAGAAATCGACAGGTCCAACGCGCTCATCCTGTTCAGAATTAACAGTGTACTTTATTATAAACTGTGCATTTTTTAACCTCTTAAACATGCAACCTATTATTAATGCTTATTATCAGTAACCATTATTAATTATTCAGTTACTACTTCTTGAATTTTATAATATATATATATATATATATATATAGTTTGTATTTTTCTTCAGAATTTTAGACAGAAATGCTCTAAAATTACTGAAATAAAACCGTTATTTTACATTAACTTGCATCCAAAGTTCATATCAGTTTGGCTTAAGTTGATATGTTTATTCCAATTTTCCACCTCAGTTTAAAAGTGTCAATTACCCATAAACATTAGGTCTCTCCCCCATCACGTACGATGCGCCGACATTAGGAAGGTGAAGACAAGCACATGTCTCCTCTGATACATGTGAAGCCAGACTCTTTTGGATCTGATGCCTTTGCATCATTGCTGGACAGCCAACGCACTCGGAGGTAAGTGCCGGATCCCCAGCACTGATTCAATGACAAACAGACGCCTGTGCTGGTCAGCATCACACTGGTTGGTTAAAGAAGATCGGAATCTAAAACAATGGAATTCCCTTATGTTTGGATATGGTCTAACATAGCGTTCTTGATCTTCATAAGAACCCCATGTGTTCAATTAATTAGGCTGTAAATGAGGGAAAGGAGTTTGTAAATACATTGAAATACAGAGAAATTGCACAGAAAAGGTTTTGGTTCACCTTGTCATGTGACTTTGTAGCAGCATGTTGAGAATTGCTTGGCCCAAATGTAGTTTTTGGGCTTTTGACTGGGCCTGAGAGTATCAAAACTTCTCGAATCATCATCAATCAGTTTTGATTATTTTAAGAGCTAGGTGACCAAAGTAACTAATGGGTAATACTACTACAGAGGCGCTTTATGAGCAACCTACTTCTGGTCCAGAGGGAAGGTCTCCCTCATCTGCATTTAGCCCAAAGGGAAAATTTCCTCCTCCAAAAGGAAAGTATCCTCCTCCACCAGGTCCAAAAGGAAACCTTCCTCCTCCACTTGGTCCATAAGGAAGCCTTTCTCCTCCACTTGGTCCATAAGGAAGCCTTTCTCCTCCACTTGGTCCATAAGGAAGCCTTTCTCCTCCACTTGGCCCATAAGGAAAGTATCCTCCTCCATTTGGTACATAAGGAAAGCGTCCTCCGTTTGGCCTATAGCTTTCTTCTGACTGGAAAGGTGTAAGAAAAGAAATAAGTCAGCATTGCCGACATATCGGTCCAGGCTCAGTAGAATTAAATAACAACGATAATATCTAGTCTTAAATTCTTCAGTACTTTAAGAAGCTGAAGTATTTGTTACTCACACCAGCGATCGCGCCAACCAATAACAACGATGTCACGAACAGGACGTACATCGTTGCCTGCAAAAATATCAGAACTATTAATGTCAGGATTCGAAAACATGGATAATGATCCAACAACATCTATCTGCTGATTCCAGTCTTTACTCCACTGGAAGCTCATGTGGATGCTGGTTACCTCCTCGTTGCCTCTGCTCAGTGCTGGTCTCCAGCTCCTGGCTCCGTATTTATAGTGAACCTGCTGATCATTGAGTAACTGCTGCATTGTTTCAACAGGTTTCCTAAAATCCAATCTGTGTTCATTTTGAAACTGATGTTTGGACTGACATTAATTGGTCTTGCAGCATTGTTGCTTAGGCTGCTCATATCATTTAACTCTTCAGTGATGACTTTGGGGAAACCTGAAACTGAAAAAAGTCCATTTTCTTAATAATGACAGTGTGAATAATATATGAAGCCTTTTTTCTTTGGGATGTTGGTTTTAGGGCTGAGGGATGTAAAAACTCATATCTCTTTATGCTTCATAAGAGAAATGACGATATACAAGATGATGTGATGAAAACCCAAACAAAACTTAACACATAGAGGCCACATTGGCCATTGAATTGGGAAAAAGATGCCTGCATGGTTTGCAGCTTGGGGTTATAAAACACTGTTCAGTCCAAACCAGCTCTCAGGGATTTCGTTTTCTTAGTGTAGATGTCTTTTGGTTGTTTACGTGAAGAGCTAAAGTTAAACAGATATGTCGTCAGAATATGAACAGCCTTGATACACGTAATACTCATAATCATAATGGTTGCATCCTGAAAGACTGAACCTACAGTAATGAGACTTGGTGGGTAGGTCTGACATCGTGAGACTCGGTTTCACACTCATCTGTGCATGTGATGAAAGCAAAGATGGGTCTTATCGCTGTAGCCGACTGACTATATAAGGTTGTGTTGCTGTGCATGCTTTCCATTCGGACTGATTGTGTTGGAGTGTCCTTTGCGAGTGAAGGACGCCTCGGAGAAGAGTTCAAAACAATTCCAGGAGTTTGAAGAGATGAAGAGTTCAGCCATCGTTAGTCTCCGGGAAGCAGAGTGGTCTTATTAAAATATTGCACGCTGCACCAGTAATGCGGAAATAACCGTGGCACGCTGTAGAAGAAGGCATGCATCAGCAGCGTGAAGGATCTGGGAGACCTTCCACCTATTGAAAATGTATTGGATGCTATAGAATGTACTTTCATGTCACCATTTTGGAGATACAAGTTTTTTTTATTAGAAAAAGATGACATTTTACAACAGTATTGAGACTGGAGTGCATTGATTTTATAGTAGAAGCTCAGTGGCCTCCTAATGCATTGACCAGGGTTTATAATAATAATAATAATAATAATAATAATAATAATAATAATAATTATTATTATTATTATTATTATTATTATTATTATTATTATAATTATAATTATAATAATAATGTCATATCTACCTTTACTGTGGACATTTATAAAATGAAGGTCTTCAAGTGTTATATAAATATGTTCTCACACAAGTCACATGAGAAGAACCAGTTTCATCTGAATGATGTTTTTTCTGGTTATTGGTGGAAAAACTCCATTTCCTTTTTAAGGAACATCTTTAAAGAAACTTTCTAAGAACCCTTTTTCAGAACTTCTTTTTTATTTTTTGCAATCGAGGTTGTTGACAGAGCATCACAGCCTGGGCGTTATTCATCACACCTCAAAGTCCATAATCTCTCTCAGATGTTGAGTAAAGCGTAGGCTGGAATCTCCCTTAACATCATAATTACGCCTCTTCAGTCTTAAGCGCTCAGCTACTACAGAGTCTCTAATAAGACATTAAAACATTTATTCATAATCCGTCTCATTCTGAGCACGAGTCCATTCAAACTCTGTGTTTTGTTCTGTATTAACAGTAAAACCCTTTTCTTATTTGATCACCGAACCACAGTTTGCAGTTCATGAATCGGTGGAGTTTGAGCTTCATTGAGTTGTTGATGTCAGAGCCCTGTTGATCGCCGGTATTATATATTTCAGAAATCTGAATATGTGGAAATGTTTCATAGTAATAGTGTCTTCATAACCCTCACCAGACTGTCCAAGCAGTGTTAGATCCTCTTAATGAAGAGGTTGTCCAGCTGAGTCACTGACTCGAAAGAGGCACTGGTTGCAATATATACACCACATCATTGCAATACGTCTCTTAATTAACCATTTCACATCAAAACTGCCTCTCATAGTTACACAAATGTGTCTGAAACATTGGAACCAAGTGTGAGGTTTGTGTGTGTTTTGGTTTTTATTTGAGTTCAGAAACGTTATGATTGTCCTTTGTTACACCGTCCACCTCTTTATATATAGGTTTGTCTATTTAAAATATGATTTAATAACATTTTCTTTTAGTCAGTAAACAAACATTTCCAGGAAGACTTTATTATAAGCATATAAGGTGGAATAGAAAATGACGGAGACATGTAGTCTTTTTCTCTTTATAATTATGAGAGACAATCCAAACATGTCTTGAAGTCGTGCAGGAAATGTAAATGTTTATCGAATAAAAGGATGCCTTTATTAAAGCGTTTTTGTGGATAACCCAAACCCGAACCCGAACCTGAACCCAAACCCAAACCCAAACCCAAAGCCGAACCCGAACCCGAACCCGAACCCGAACCTGAACCTGAACCCAAACCCAAACCCAAAGCTGAACCCGAACCCGAACCGGAACCCGAACCCGAACCCAAAGCTGAACCCAAACCCGAACCCGAACCCGAACCCAAAGCCAAACCCAAACCCAAACCCAAACCCAAACCCAAACCCAAACCCGAACCCGAACCCAAACCCAAAGCCAAAGCCAAAGCCAAACCCAAACCCTACCAGATAACCAGTAACTTGACCATCACAACTCAACCAGACTCTGTGAAATGAACGTTAAACAAGTGCAATAATAATGTGCAAAACCCCTCGTACTGGACGATTCATTTACTCTTTATATTCTATATTTTCATATTATTTTAATATTATTATATTATTTTAAGCTTCTGTTTGTACTGTAATGATGCTGCTGCTGGACCCTTAAGCCCTCTCAAAGGGATCAATACTCTCTCTCTCTCTCTCTCTCTCTCTCTCTCTCTCTCTCTCTCTCTCTCTCTCTCTCTATCCATCCATCTCCCCATCTATCAATCCAACTCATCTCTCTAATCCCATCCATGAACATGAACCATGGATGGGTGGGTGGATTCACAAAGTGAGAGATCTGTGGATTAATGGATGGGGAAGGAGAGGAAAGAGAGGGATGGGGAGAGAGAGAAAACAGAAATGGATGGATGGATGGATGGATGGATGGATGGAGGTGGATGGGTGACTGCATCTATGCTCACTTCTCTCTCACCATCCAGCCAACCCTGACCCAAATCTGTTCTTATGTATAATGTGTACAAAAGGACACACACGAGTGTGTGTGTATGTGTGTGTGTGTGAGAGAGAGAGAGAGAGAGAGAGAGTGTGTGTGTAAGAGAGAGAGAAAGAAATTGTGAATGCTGTCTCACCGCCGTGTCGTCTTCTTTGTACACTTTGATGGTTTTGTCGGCCTCAGCAGTGATGAGGCGGCTCTCGGAGTGGTCAAACACACAGGAGAAGATTCCAGACTCACTGTCCAGAGAGCCTGGCTGGACGGCTGCGTGGATACGCTGGAAGTTATAGCCCGTTCTCCAGTCCCACAGGTGGATTGTACCATTATCAGCTGAGAGACAGGGGTACAAAGATACGAAGGGAGACAATTTATTATTGGATAACGTCAGGAAGCATCATATTCCAGGAAAATAGGATGAAGAGAGTCCCAATTCAAAGAGTACATGTGAAGAATAGGCATGAAGTGCAAACCTCCAGAAACCAGCACGCCATCAGAGTTGACCGCCAGGGTGTTGATGATGGCATTGTGTCCGGAAAGATTCTGAATGAAGTTTCCATCCGGAAACTTCCACTGTTTGATGTTGTCTGGGGAGCCGGAGGCGAATGTGTACCTAAAACATCAAGCATTACATTTCTGAGTCACTTTCACCACAAGCTGGACGGAAACGCAAACACATTTAATCCGTCAGCATTTCTTCGTCAACCAGTCAGTTGTGACTATACACAAGTATTTGGACACCTGCTCATTCATTGTTTTTTCTGAAATCAAGGGTATTAAAGAGTTTACCCTGCTTTTGTTGGAGTCTCTACTGCTAGTAGAGGTCTACTAGTAAGGTCCAGATCTTGGACTAATCCCAAAAGTACTGGATCATCCCAGAGAACATAGTTCCACAGGCCAAAACTGCCGGGCTTTAAAGCCCTCTTGGCCTGGTGGTTCGGGAACCAGCCTTGTGATTAGAAGGTTGCTGGTTCGAATCCCTGAAGTGGCAGGACATGACTGCATTACTCCCCACCTGCTCCTTGGACACGTGTGCTCACTGCCCCCTAGTGTGTGTGTGTGTGTGTGTGTGTGTGTGTGTGTGTGTGTGGGTTAAATGTGGAACTTTTCCCTGTGTGCAAAACACAGTGGGTCTCTGAGCACCGTTACCAATAGGTAGGTGTTCATCTGCTCCACAGGAATCTATACCATTGCACGTCTATGTCAGCAATGGATGGTGAATGCAGTCATTAGAGGGAGCGTCCACAAACATTTGGACATACAGACAATATCTCTTTCCTATATTACCAACTGATTAGATGACTGTGACAAACATGGACTGATTATGTGATCTTACTGTCGTGGATGCAGAATGACTGCTCGAACAGATTTCTTGTGATTGGTCAGCGTGGCTCTTGTCTTTCCAGCTATTAGATCCCAAAGTCTGATTGTGGTGTCGTGGCTACCTGTAAAGCAACAACAAAACCAGTACAATAGTTTAGAGGAATGCAGAGATTATTTTACAGCCCATTAACAGCTACATTTGGCTCTTCTTTCAACCTTTAAAACTCTAGGCCAAGTTTGTGGGAAGTTTCATAGTAGTACTTACAGGACACTGGTTCATCTAAATACTTGACAGTGGGTCCAAACAGAATAAACAAAAAACAACCTGAATATCCTTTACTTTTTTTGTTATGTATCTGTTATCCTTTCTCAGGACTTTTATTCTGAAATTGGAACATGAACACCATAAAACCAAAGAAAGTGAGCAAATAGTCCCTCCTCCTTTTCAATTATGGCCTAATATCTGGTCCAGTGATGTCATCAGCCCCACCCCCTCTCTCTGATCAGTCAGAATTTGTATGCAAGTTGAGCATCAGCCCCACCCCCTCTCTCTGATCAGTCAGAGTCTGTATGCAGGTTGAGCATCAGCCCCGCCCCCTCTCTCTGATCAGTCAGAGTCTGTATGCAGGTTGAGCCTGTACACGTGGAGAGAGCAGTAAACATGCACTGGAAGCTGCTTTAGCATTTAAACTGGGATTTAATTCAATTGGAGAAGAGTGAATTTTAGCTGTTTTCTGAGCTGCATTACTCACTGATAAATCAACACAATGATGTCACAAACAAGACTGACCCATTTTAACCACTCTGTCTCATGTCTGTAGGTTACTCTAATCCTGAGTTATAAAGTGTAGACAACAGCATGTAACTGCCTGGAAAGTCTGGATCTCGGGTTCTAAGAGTTAACCACGAACTTGCAGTAGTGCTTCTGACAGCTGATGTGAGCATTATCTAAAGCTGCAGCATGAATTATTCACTGTACTGCTGCCGCATGATTGGCTGAGTAGATAAGCGAATAAACAAGCAGACGTTCCTAATCAACTCCTCAGTGAACGTACAGGTCTATGGACAGAGAGGTGTTTACCTGTGATGATCTGAGGCTCAGCATTCTGACACTTCACTGTGGCGACGGTGTTCGTGTGACCAGTCAGAGTGTGGACGTTAGCTTTGGTTCGTATGTCCCAAACCTACAAAAAAACAAACGCACAGTTTAATGCATGTATGTGTTTGTTTTCAACTTAAAAGCTTGTCCCAGATATTAGGTGGTGTTTCACAAAGCTGGATTATTCAGGAAGCTGCGGTACAAGAATGGCCCGAAGATTTCATGATATAAAAAAAGCTGCAATCAAAAGGTATCAACCGACTGCAATGGTGTGGTCTCGGAGTCACTCAGAACGGCAGAGGGTCATATCAGTGGCAAGTCCTGCTTTGGTCTTGGTGGAAATAACCAATGAATCTGTGTTTGGAGGCACCGTGGTCAGAACCAAGACCAACAGTCACTTTGACAGCCCAACTTTGCATTAATGATGTCCTGCAACCAGCGGACACCTTTTCTGAACACACACTCCGGTGCTCTATTCCAACAGGATGATGTGTGGGATGCTATTGGACGCTCTATCAACACTCCACCCCTACCACACCATCTGCAAGTGCAAGTGTTGTGGAAATCATGGAACATATAAGGTGTCCTGGGGGACTCACTCTGGCTGTAGCATCTCGACTGCACGTCACCAACACATCAATGGTGGGGTGGAGGTCCAGGTCATACACTGCACTCAGGTGACCATGGTAGTGCCGGATAACCTTCAGAAACAAAAGCAGAGTAAACATCTTTTGTAAACCTTGGCAAAACAGTTTTACGTGCAGCAACGGCAAAGTTTACTGAATGTATGTGTGCTGCGGTACCGAAAAAGGCAACAAAGAATCCCACCAATTTCTTACCATCAACCAGCAGATTAATCCATTAAGGAACAGAGCTTCAGTAAAGATTACGAATTGTGAAATATTGATGACTATGGTGCCATAAAACCTGTCTATAAAACTATAGTCGCAACCCTCCAGCAGCGGTTATAGCATGACTGCCCCGATAAATCCTGGCCTGTGGATGCCGCTACCTATGCTTTAAATATCCTCTTTATTACGGTCTCTAAATATAGTCTCTGCACCAGTGTTTGTACCTTGTTGTACTCCAGATCCCAGCATTTGACCTGTTTGTCCTCTCCACAGGAGAACAGGTATGGACTGCGAGAGCTGACCGCCACGCCCCTCACCGTGCTGATGTGACCAGTCAAGGACAGCTTCAGTTTACCACTGGCCAGATCCCAAATCTGAAAAGCAAAACAGTCTGAGTACCAGACATTTACATATACACATAAACTACACCCCCCTTACAAAGTACAGCATTCATGATTAAAACCACGCCTGAGAGGAACCTCAGGGGTATTATTGTTTTTAATCGTCTGCTATAAAAGCTGAGAACCTACTATGAATGATGGATTATTGAGTATCTGCTACAAATTATATAGTAAATAAGGTTAATTTAGTACCCGATACGGATTATTCAGTATCTATGAATTACTCAGACTTTACCTAATATCAGTCATACCTACACACAACGGTGATGTCATATATACCTTTATAGTCCTGTCTGCAGATCCAGTGACGAACCACTGGTTTCCAGGCTCCACTGCGATAGACCTCACCCAACCCAGATGACCACTGATGACCTAGAATAGACATATCCATCAGAACCATTCATTCACACACACCTATTTACATCACATGTTGCAGTTCCTGGACTAATATATGCAAATTTGATGATTGTGCACTGGTTGCTCCCTGTTAATATGCAATGACTGCTCACCCGGTAAAGTTTCCAGGGAGGGTGCCACTGGGGTTTGGGCATGGTGGGAGCTTTTCTGGGAACCAGTGCTGTATTCTTCATTCCTCCAGCTTCCATTAGGGCCTGGGAAAGGAGAGTGATACAAGAGAAAGAATGATGCAATAAATTCCCCTCCCTTGGAATAAAATAACTAAAGTGATACATATCTGTCTGAAGTACAATTACACCAGCAGAGTGCCACTGTTTCCATAGTTACATGAGTCCCATTTCCATGGTTACTGGCTATGATACACCTATTCCTGTGGTTAAACATTTAATTCCATGGCACCACTATCATTCCGAACCATTACTGGTTACACTACATTCATTTTCACGGTAGCTACATACATTTTCACGGCTACACCACGCATTTCACGTGGTTCGTCTTACCAGTGTGTGTTGTGGGGGCTGGGATCGTTCCGCGGCCCCAGCATGTCTGTGGATGTCCGCAACACTGGCTGCAGTACGAGTCATGTCTTGCCTTGAAGACAAACAGCAGTACACAAACACACACCATACAGTTAAAAACTTCCATGTGTTTATGAAGAAATATGGACTTTTCAATATCTGATCTTCTTTCAAACAATGTCTAGAGATTAAACTTCACCATATCAACCGCTGACATCGAATGGCGGAAGGTTTTTTCCCCAATAATCCACACAGAATTTTTTCAGATGTGCGATGTTTGAGGGGTTTCTTGAATGTGCAGCTTGTTTTAAATAAGCCCACATCAACAGGTTTTGGATAAGAGTTTTGGACATTCCAGAACATTTCTTTCTTTTCAGCTATTCCTTGGTGGATCTGCTGGAATCTTTTGGGTCATTGTCATGATGCATGGTCCACCAACACTTCAGTCTCACATTTAACTCAAGCACAGTCTAATATATTGAAGGATTTATAGTAGTTTACATGATGGAGAGATCTCCAGGCCCTGCTGCAATGAAGCAGCCCCAAACCCTGACACTTCCACCACCATGCTTCACAGTTGGCACAAGGTTTTTGCATTCAAATGCGGTTTGATTTCGCCCAAACATGTCTTCCGTAACAAACCCAAATAATCAAAGAAACGGAACGGCTGATTTCTAAATGTCCCAGACTCATCTGCATCTACATCCTTCTTTCTCAAGACCTCAGAGATCTCACCATGGTGATCCCACTTACTTCAACAATCAAGAGCAAACCAAACTAATATCTGAGGTTTAAGTAAAACAGCCATATCCCAAGTCCTCTCTAAGGATGTTCTACTCATTTGTCTCCACGTGTCTCAGTGTTAACATTCCTGTGCCAGATCAGACTGCATTACTGGTTCTTGTCTGTCTAGACCTTCTGGTGCACGATTACCTTGCTTGTGACTGAGGCAGAGCGAGGGCCAAAGACTGAAGTCCTGCTTCACTGGGCATCTTCTGAAGGCCAGTGTCTGCCGTGAGGGCCACACCTAAACACCAACATTAACACACACTGCTTTACACTCACTCTAGCATATAACACACACCCTGCTTTAACACTCATAAATAGACTCTAGCATATAGCATTACCTCTACAGTTGACCAGCGTAAAGCCAGCCAGTTTACACAGCTGGAATTATATAGACACACAATGTGTCCAAATGTTTGTGGACACCCCTGAATGCATTCAGCTACTTTATAATTTCCATCATCAAATAAATAAATAATAAGTCAAAATAATATTTCTCTCATTTATTTGATTTGGTTCTCCTTATCAACGTAAATACACACACACACTTAAAAAGACATTTGCATGTCTTTCTGACGCAGTATCGAGGACATACCTGGTGCAGATGGGTACGGATGGGTTCCTGTGATGAGATACTCTGAAGCACTGTCTGTAGAAACACAAAAACAAGCAGCACATGACCACTCAGGATCCTCGGCCACATCCCCACACCATCTTCATTCTGCATGTCAAAATAAAGGTCACTGACCGACTAGCGGGTATCCTGAGTTGTCCAGGGAGTCCAAGGGGTGAAGAGCTTTTCCTCGGCCCTCTTTCAGAACAGGCATGTGTAACACCGGTGTGTATTCAGCTCTCAGTTTAGCAGCCATCTTTACCTTGTGACTATAAGAAAACAGAAACATGGAATTATTACGCCTGACAATAAAAACGATATGATTATGAGATTGATCATCAGATCGGTCAATCTGCGCTCACCTCTCCTCGTCCAGGGCCACTGCTTTGGCGTGGTCAGACACAAACATGTCGTGGGTTCTCTTCAAAGACCTGAAGAGCAGAGTGTGGACAGAGTGCTTCTGCACCTCCTACAGAAACGAGACAGAGAATAAACACTGAATGAACACATAAACTGCTCTGTGAACTGTGACGTTCTAGATAACATCGGGTAGGTACGAGTGTGTGTGTGTGTGTGTGTGTGTGTGTGTGTGTGTGTGTGTGTGTGTGTGTGAATACCCCAAAGTGAGGAGGAGGAGGAGGAGGAGGTGGTCCCTCCTGTAAAATAAAATATAAATCCATAAATCAATCCTAACTAATACAATTCCAATAAATATATATGATTAATATTATTTAATTAGGAATGATTTATTATAGAATTATGAATTGACAGTCAATAGTCAAGAAAAAAATGCCTTTAAGAATTAACTCACCATTTTTGCAACCCCAAACTCAAATGACACTGTTTGCTGTTGGAAAATAAATCAGTGATTCATTTATTTTTAAATATCAATTTAAAAACAATATCATTTTAATACATAAACGTATATTTTCTTGTATCCTTATCTTTTTTCTGTCACTTCTGCTGTAATATTGTAATATCCCGTGGGATCAATAAAGGATTGTCTTAAATGTGAGTTACCGGAGCATTCTGGTTGTAGTTGATCTTGACGTACGACTGAAAACAGGAGACATAAACAGTACATTTCAGTGTGTTTTATATCACAGTCTTCCAGAAACACAGTGATCCACTACAGTCTGTTACTGTACAGTAGAGGTTACCTGAGGGCCAGGAGGGGGTCCGAACTAAGACACACAGAAACACAAACACATGAATCACTCTGCTCATTTAAGGTGACGTAATTTGCATATATGAATGTGTGTGTGTGTGTGTGTGTGTGTGTGTGTGTGTGTGTGTGTGTGTGTGTGTGTGTGTTAATACCCCAAAGTGATGAGGAGGAGGTGGTGGTCTAGTTCCCTCCTGTAAAATAAAATATAAGATCAATCCTAACGAATACAATAATACAGTGATGATCACGGCGGTTGTATATGTCTCGTAAAGTGATGGTAAAATAGAAATACAGTGTTTATTAACAGAATCTAAAACACGAGTAAAACACGGCCTGACTGTTAAATGAACTTACGGGTGGTAAGATGAAAACGTTCTCTCCCTGTGGGAAACAGAAATTTTAGTCATTTTGTGTGTGTACTTTAAAATAAAAACGATAATGTCTGTAATTCTAACTGTATAATTCAAGAATTGAATCAAATACCTGTTTCAGGGGCACATTGGCACTGATGTTCTAGAAAAAAATAATAATGACAGTTTTAAAATCTAAAATAAATTAAAATAAAGAAATAAAAATAAATTTGTTAAAGCAGTAGAGAGGAAGTGAAATAATGGCACGGCTGTGATGAAGCAGACATGAGGAGAAGGAGTGTGACTCCAATGTTCTTTTGTTTTTAAACAACAGTTCAGAAAAAAAATAATTAAAGTTAATAAATTAATAATCTGAGCCTGCAGCTCCTTCTCCGGCTCCTTACACTCACTTTACAGGGTTTGTGAGCAAACCATACTGTTACTTGGTTAGAATGCTCCTCAACCAACCAGCTTGTTTGGCCAGAACTAATAGTAAATCTATATGTTATATAAATATTTTTTTTTATAATTTAATAATAATTCCATAGCACTTTTTAAGGACATGTTTTACTAAGTATATCAGAGAGCACTTGAACAAAAAAAAAAAATAATAATAATAACAGTTACCTGAGCGGTCACATTGTTGATCTGTGGGTGGATTCATATCAGAAAAAATAATTGAAACATTTATATTTATATCAAAGTTGTTATACATATGATTTGATATCGGAAAATCATAATGTCATGAAGATCGTACCTTGAACAGTGGGGTGAACTGCAACATAATGGACACAACAGATATTTCTTTAGTACACAGTGATATAAAAGCAGAAATAAAATGATTAAGAAAACAGTTATTCACCGTAAAATTGGGCTGGAATGGTCTTCCACCACCTGGAGGGGCAGGGGGAGGGGGCGGGGGAGGGGGAGGGGGGTACATTGGACCACCAGGCTAAAAAAAAGATTTAAGAATCAATTCAATCTGCTTCAGATTCATCAGTTTTTACAGATAATTACAGCTTTTTATATATCGAAGCAGTAACTTACTCCGAAAGGTGGTCTTCTGTCACCATGTGGTCCTCTGGGACCATCACCCCAACGGGCAATTCGTGTTCCAGAGAAATCAACAGGTCCAAAGCCCTTAGCCTGTTCAGAATGAGGTCTTCTCACTTTTTCAGATATTAATTTCAACACAGTGTCTTCTTATATTAATTCTATATATGCTCCTACTGTAAGTTACATAAAGTGGAGATGAGGTCTGAACACCTAGATGGGTCATTAAAGTTTAAGGGGTTACGATTTTGGCTCCAATGGAGATCAACATGGAATGCAATGGAATTCCCTTACGTTTGGTCTAAAGAAGCGTTCTTCATCCTCAGAGCTAGGAGCACGCAAATCAGCCTCTGGGCCTTCAGGGGACAATGCGTTCAATTGTTCAGGCTGTAAATGAAGGAAACGAGGTGAGTGATTGTTATTTAACAAAGGTACACCTTGCTTTATTAAAAAATCTAATCAAAGTAAGCTTTGCATCACATACTGAACATTGTTGTGGCCGAAATGTTGTTCAAACTGCAGAAGGACTTGGAGACTTTTGACTAAGGCTGGATGTTGATCTTAAAAACAACTTGATTCATGAACATTCGAATCAGAACTGACTCCAGATTTTCTGGAGCTCTAAAAGTCACTCGTTTTATCACAACAAGTGGATAAAATAAGCGCCATATTTCCAAGAACAGTCTAAAAATGAACAATTTTGTTGGATATCTGACGATTGTAAGATCTAGATGACTCTAATATATGATAGGTAGTCCTACAGTGTAGTCCTTTAATGAGAAACCCACTTCTTGTTCAGAGTGATGGGTTCCTCCTCCATATAGCCCAGCGGGAATGTTTCCTCCTCCAACGGGCCCAAAGGGAAAGTTTCCTCCTCCACCTGGTCCAAAGGGGAAGTTTCCTCCTCCACCTGGTCCAACGGGGAAGTTTCCTCCTCCACCTGGTCCAAAGGGAAAGTTTCCTCCTCCACCTGGTCCACCAGGAAACCTTCCTCCTCCACCTGCACCAAAGGGAAAGTTTCCTCCTGCACCTGGTCCAAAGGGAACATTTCCTCCTCCACCTGGTCCAAAGGGAAAGTTTCCTCCTCCACCTGGTCCACCAGGAAACCTTCCTCCTCCACCTGGTCCACCAGGAAACCTTCCTCCCCCATTAGGACCAGAGTTTCCTCCCCTGTTTGGAGGACCATTGGGCTGAAGGTGCAAGAAAAGAAATAAATTGTTACAGCAGATGTTTCACGAATGTTTTTCAGTCACAGAGAAATTGAAAATGCAGAGGATCTCTGTCCACTTTAAATACTCTCATCATTA
Organism: Acestrorhynchus altus; assembly: GCA_034509495.1. Taxonomy (NCBI): domain Eukaryota; kingdom Metazoa; phylum Chordata; class Actinopteri; order Characiformes; family Acestrorhynchidae; genus Acestrorhynchus; species Acestrorhynchus altus. Next base: position 1,826,702 of record CM067525.1, read on the forward strand.
ATAAAATAATTGCACCCAAAAGAAATCAACTGACAAGAATGAAACACAGTATTTGAGCAAAAGAACCTCATTCCGAATTTGAAGCATGATGGTGGAAGTTAGGGTTTTGGCCTGGAGATCTCTCCATCATAGAAATCACTATGAGATCTTTATCGTATCAGAGGGGACTTGAGGAGAATGTAAGAGCATCTGTACAAAGACTGATGCTGAAACATCACAGAGCTGAAAGAATTCTGCATGGAGGAGTGGGAACGTATTTCTTCCAGTCAATGTCAGAGACGGTAGACGGTTCTAGAAACATCTGACATTATTTCAGCCCAAGGAGGAGATACCAGCTATTAGGGCAGAGGAGACCGTTTTGTATTTCTAAAAAGCATTAAAACACATTTCTTCAGTTGTCAGTGTTACTCACATGAGCGATCGCTCCAATAAATAACAACACTGCCACGAAGAGGACGTACATCGTTGCCTGCAAAAATATTAGAACTATTAATGTCAGGATACATGGATAATGATACAACAACATCTGTTTGCTGATTCCAGTCTTTACTCCACTGGAAGCTCATGTGGATGATGGTTACCTCCTCGTTGCCTCTGCTCAGTGCTGGTCTCCAGCTCCTGGCTCTGTATTTATAGTGAACCTGCTGATCATTGAGTAACTGCCGCACTGTTTCAACAGGTTTCCTAAAATCCAATCTGTGTTCATTTTGAAACTGATGTTTGGACTGACATGTTGCATGTTGTGTGGGCTGCCCGTGTCAATTAGCTAGGCCATTATGACTTAGCTAAGTTATATGACTTGTGAGTTCTTCAGTATCTAGAACATTGCATCGGTCTCCAATAATATTAGAATATTGTGGAAAAGGTTCATTTGTGTTCATGAATACAAAAGTTGAAGATTTTTTTCTATTATATGTAAAGTTACTTATTTCATTTTTTTAAAGCTCATGAAATGCAGAATCTCACTTTATTACAATAAGACACAGTATTTTAAACAATAACTCTGAAGAAGCTGAAGCAGAACGAGAAGATCTGATTCTGAGACAAACATAGCAAGGATGCCGGAGACTGATCTTTGGATCTGCACTGATCTTTGGATCTCACTGCTGGTGATAACCTCGTACTTGGATATCACAAGCTGCGTTGTTTACAGCGTGTGTCTGCTAGTGATTAGTTCTGAAACTAGACTAGAAAACCTACAGATGGATCAAATGTAATCAATCAAATCTGTGCTTAAAATATATCATCCTTCACTCGCGTTAGACTGTTTTTCATTTACAGATTCATGCTGGAATGACAACGATCCAGATCCGGTATCTAAACCACATAGCTGTAGTAAACAAAAGCACGTCATCGTTGAAGATAAACGGATGATCCTGAAGTCCAGCAGAAAGTGGGCTGCATGACGTTTGACAGTCTTTAACGCCAGATGAACCAGGTTCTGCTGTGTTTTGTGTAAAATGACCATGTATCTTGTATATCAATGTTTCAGACACAAATATAGAACAGGCCTGTAATCTCAACTGGCATTTACGACAATACCTTCACGATGACTTACAACCCAAAAGTGCAGTTTAAAAAGTTTAAATTTAAACAATTTAAAATTGACAACTTATAATCTGTCCATACACGTCCATACTGCCCACACCTAACAGCCAAGTATTTTATTCAGAATAAAAGTCTTCAGAAGGGATATTACTAATATACATATAAATCACAAAAATAATAAAGGATATTCAGGTTATTTAATATTTTATTTTGTCAAGTATTTTGAAGAACTGACCATTAGAAACATTTATATCAATCTAATCATAACTGAAATGATTGCAATATCTGCTCAAAAACTCTTTGGATGATCATTTTCCAACAAGATGTAAATAATAAGTGCTTGGATTAAAGAGGATTTAAGATGATTTTTAAGAGGATCTAACACTGCTTGGACAGTCTGGTGAGGGTTATGAAGACACTATTACTATGAAACATTTCCACATATTCAGATTTCTGAAATATATAATACCGGCAATCAACAGGGCTCTGACATCAACAACTCATTGAAGCTCAAACTCCACCGATTCATGAACTGCAATCTGTGGTTCGGTGATCAAATAAGAAAAGGGTTTTACTGTTAATACAGAACAAAACACAGAGTTTGAATGGACTCGTGCTCAGAATGAGACGGATTATGAATAAATGTTTTAATGTCTTATTAGAGACTCTGTAGTAGCTGAGCGCTTAAGACTGAAGAGGCGTAATTATGATATTAAGGGAGATTCCAGGCTACGCTTTACTCAACATCTGAGAGAGATTATGGACTTTGAGGCGTGATGAATAACGCCCAGGCTGTGATGCTCTGTCAACACCCTCGATTGCAAGAAAGTTCTGAAAAAGGGTTCTTAGAAAGTTTCTTTAAAGATGTTCCGTAAAAAAGAAATGAGTTTTTTCATAAATAACCAGAAAAAAAACACCATTCAGATTAATCCGGTTCTTCTCATGTGTGAGATGTCATGGTCCTACACAGTTTTAAACAAGGGTTCTTCAGTAAACAAATCTGTATAAAACCCTGAACACACATTTAAACACAGTGTTAGGCTGTGGCTGAGGATGTGCTGTGTTCTTCTATTATTATGATGTTTGTAACAATAGAAAAAAACCCTTTTGGTTCCAAATAGAACTCTTTGCAAAAAGGTTCTATATAGAACCATCTACAGCACATGCTCCATCAATTAGACAAACCCTTTCATAGTGTAAAAATCCTTTACTCTTGAAAATTGTTTTTGGGTGATCATGAATTTGTATAGAACCTTTGAAGAACTGCACTGGCTATGGTGTTAGAAATCATCAAACTGAGGCTTTTCTGTGGGTAAAAGGAGTCCCTGCCACACAGTGAAGAGCTAAAGATGTTTCACAATGATTTGTTGTGTCCAGATCTTCCTCAAAACTCAGAGCTTAACACTTCAGACTGCCACACCTCATTTCCTAACAGTTATGAACAGGATGTCTTACCAAATACCTAAATACAGTATGAATTTGCATTGCACTACACCTAATTTAATCCTTGATTTCCTTAATTCCCCTGAGGGAACCCTCCCAAGGGATCAATAAAGTTCTATCCTATACTATGATTCAACCAAAGTCTACGGTCCATCAGATCTCATTTGATTGGTCAGTTGTGTAAATAAAAGTTCTTTATAATGCATCGTCTCATGGCACTGCTTCATCTTGAGCTTGCGAGTCCTCAGTCTTCTGTACCTGGTTCTGGAGGTAAGAGTTACTATAGGTTGAGTTTTGGAAAGTCATCAGATGAATGAGTGAAGCTAATATGGTGATGTTCCTCTGTTTCTCCATCAGTCTGAGTTGGAGGAAACCATGAAGATCGCACTGATTGCAGTATGTCTTATTGGACTGTGCTGTGCTCTTCCTGTAAGTACTGCAGTGGTGATGGCTTTATGGCAGTAGTTGGTCAAAAACATCAATTGACCTTTGAAGAACTTTGGAGAACCCTTTGACCTTGCAAAACCACGTGTTTTGTAGTTGTAGTTGCCATTGGCTTCACGAAAGAGTATCAGAGTTAAATAGTGGAGATACAAATTAAATTCTACTGAAACTCAATTGTTTACACAGATTGATGACGTGCACAACCGAGAGAAGCGCTCATCGAGTGAAGAGGTTAGTAGATCCATTAGAAACCCGTCTAAACTCATTTGTGCTTTGATTGAACAGACACAGGATTGGGTTATTCTGAGTCCAGTGTTTCATCTAAATGCAAGTTTTGGTTGTGTTTTAATTATGACTGCATTTGAAGCCAACTTGGCTACCATATCAACCGCCTAGCAACAACCTCAAAACTGCAACTTCATGGCAACCACTTTGCAACACCATAGCAGCCACTTGATTACAGCATAGCAACCACTTAGGAAACTGGAGCAACCACCTAGCTGCACCATAGCTAGGTTTTTGCTATGGTATCCCAGGTGGTTGCTAGGAGGCTGACATGGCCTAACTAGGTGGTTGCTAAGGATACTAAGTGTTTGCCATGTTGATGCCCAGCATATTGGTGTCAGTTCCTTTATCTGTGTTGCTTCATATGATCTTTAATAAAACTCTATCTGTATGTTACCAGGGAGGAGGACAGTACCCTCAATTTATCTACCCCCCCTACATGCCCCCCAACAACAATGGTCTGGAAAGCATTCTGCCGTTCCTGCTTCTACAACTAATACCCATTGCACCACCACCACCACCACCTCCACTTGGCAAAAAATAAACAACTCAACCCAACAACACTATACAATTCATGCAAATCATATGTTCTTGCTATGTTTTACTTTAAATAAAGTTGTGCACTAGAAGAGTTTGTGTATTCATTCATGTGTGGGGACATATTTGCTTGGCAAAACAAAAAGCCTAATGGACAATGAGCTCATTTTTAAAGGTATACCTTCATTTAAACACTGCAGATACAAAGTTCTCAGCACTTAGGTTTCAGAGAAGTTACAGTTTTCTTAAACATCACTACCCTAAATGTTTTCTCTTCTGAAAGAGTCACAGAATAAATATTTAGGTATTTGTAGGGAGGCATGGGTGGAAACCAAGGTAGGCAATAGTCTACAGTCATATTTTCATTTTAATTCTATAGAGATGGAGGTAAAATAACTAAACACAAAACTGAAGTAATGCCTTTTAAAGATCACTTGTTAAATGTAATCATCTTGATTGTAGAAGTGAGTGGGGTCACCATGGTGAGATCCAAAGATCTCTCTGAGGCCTTCAGATATAAGGTTGTAGATGTTGATGAGTCTGGGAAGGGATTTAAAAAGATCTCAGAACAATGAGAAACCAGCCGTTCCACTGTTCGGAAAGTGATAAAACAACTCCCTGCATTAGGCCGTCTTAGCAAGCTCAAGAGCAGAACCACAAAAGTCCAAAAGTCTCAGACAATCCTAAAATATATCATCACAGACCTACAGGTAGCTCTCACCACCAATGAAGTCAAAGTGCAGCTTCTACCATCAAAAAGAGACCAATCAAGTTTGATCTTCATGGGAGGAGTTTAAGGTGGAAACCCTTACTGTCAAAAAACATCAGGACAAGAGGTAAGTTCTCAGGAGAAGATCTAGACAAAGAGCAGGACTTCTGGGACAATGTGCTTTGGACAGATGCATTCAAAGTTTAATTATTTGGGCATACTGTGACTTTTTCAGTGCAGTGGTCAGTGTGTGACCACACCAATGTCAAAGTTCAATTGAATGCATCTGAAACAACCAAAACGAAGGAAATACAGCAGCCCAGAGTACCAGGCTCTAGATTTCATATTCCCAAAAAATGAGCACCTACCAGTCTAAAGTTCAGTAAAGTTAGAGTGATACTGGATAATAAGCAGGTGGCAACGTCCTAAAATCATCCTAAACGTCTTGGTGGAAGAAGACAAACTTCAATCATTATAATTTGTTTAAATTCCAGATCTTTCCCTTTCACCGACACCAACCAAAAAAACTAAAATCACTGCATCAGGCTCCGAAAATGCCAAAGTTCGCTGTAGGGTCATGTATTCTTGGCAAACTCCGGGCCTATAAATACCAATAAACCATTGATTTATTGTTACAGCCTCTCTGGGAGTTGTTGTCCATCCCTTCGTGATCACCATTCACCACCTTCTGATGGCTAATTCCAGCATGATGGTGCACCATGTCACCAGAGTTCAATGTCATTCAGGGATCTTTCCAGTCCCCAGATTTAAATCCAGTAGAACATCTTGGTGATGGGGTAGAACGGGAGACTGTGGTCGAGACAAATCTACAAATTTACAATACAGTCAGGTCAACACGGTCAAGAATCCCAAAGAAATCTATTGTGGAACAAAACAACTGAGGCTTCTCTGTGAGCAAAAGGAGGCCCTGCCACACAATGAAGAGCTAAAGATGTTTCACAATGTTTTGTTGTGTCCAGATCTTCCACAGAACTCAGAGCTTAACACTTCAGACTGTCACACCTCATTTCCTAACTGTTATGAACAGGGCGTCTTGCCAAATACCTAAATACAGTGTGAATTTGCATTGAACTACACCTATGAGACAACCAATGTATATGGTTCATCAGGTCTCATTTGATTGGACAGTTGTGGACCTATAGGTTCTTTAAAATGCATCGTCTCATGCCACTGCTGCATCTCGAGCTTGCGAGTCCTCAGTCTTCTGTACCTGGTTCTGGAGGTAAGAGTTACTATGGGTTGAATTTTGGAACGTCATCAGATGAACGAGTGAAGCTAATATGGTGATGTTCCTCTGTTTCTCCATCAGTCTGAGTTGGAGGAAACCATGAAGATCGCAATGATTGCAGTATGTCTTATTGGACTGTGCTGTGCTCTTCCTGTAAGTACTGCAGTGGTGATGGTTTTAAGGCAGTATTTGGTCCAAAACGTCATTTGACCTTTGAATCTGTTTGCACAGATTGATGACGAGCACAACCTAGAGAAGCGCTCATCGAGTGGAGAGGTTAGTAGAACCATTAGAAACTCGTCTAAACTCATTTGTGCTTTGATTGAACAGACACAGCATTGGGTTATTCTGATCCAGCATTTGGGGTCCAGCGTTCAGCTAAATGCAAGTTTTGGTTGTGTTTTGAATATGGATGTGCATTTCAAACCAACTTGGATACCATAACAACCACCTAGCAACAATGTCAAAATGTGCAACTTCATAGCAACCACTTTGCAACACCATAGCAACCACTTGATTACAGCACAGCAGACATCTAGGACATCATAGCAACCACTTAGGAAACCGGAGCAACCAATTAGCAGCACCATCTCTGTGGATTTGCTAATGGGTTGCTAAGTGGTTGCTAGGAGGCTGCTATGGCCTCGCTATGTGGTTGCTAAGGATACTGAATGGTTGCTATGGTATCACAAGTGATTGCTAGGTGGCAGCTATGGCGTTATTAGGTGATTGCTAAGGTTACTTAGTGGTTACTATGGTATCCCATGTGGTATCCATGTTTGAAGGTGTCAGTTGCTTTATCTGTGTTGCTTCATATGATCTTTAATAAAGCTCTATCTGTATCTGTATTTTACCAGCGAGGAAGACAGTACGCTCCATTTTTCTACCCCCCCTACATGCCCTACAACAACAACGCTCTGGAAAGCCTTCTGTCCCTCCTGCTTCTACAACTACCACCCGCTGCACCACCACCACCAACTGCAGGTGGCAAAAAATAAACAACTCAACCCAACACCATAAAATTCATGCAAATCATATGTTCTTGCTATGTTTTACCTTAAATAAAGTTGTGCACTAGAAGAGTTTGTGTTTTCTTTCATGTGTGGGGACATGTTCGCTTGGCAAAACAAAAAGCCAAATGGACAATGAGCTCAATTTTAAAGGTATACCTTCATTTAAACACTGCAGATATGGAGTTCTCAGCACTTAGGTTTCAGAGAAGTTACTGTAAGGAGTCGCCCGCAATGCCACCGCCCAGCTGCCAGGGGGCGCTCGGCGACTGGCAAGACCTGATGAGCCTGATTGGGCCCAGGTGTGGGTTGGTGTATTTAAGGGGCGTGTGCCTCGCACTCGTCGCGGTTTCTTGGGGTTAATTTCTGCTTGAGATGCTGCCGGTAATTTCCGGTATTTCCGGTATTTTTGCCGTTTCAATCTCTCCCTTCTTCAAATGGGGGAAGTGTTTCCTCTTCTCTTTCCCCTCTGCTTCCTACAAACTAAAGGAGGCAGAGTGTCTCTCCCTTTCCTGCTTCCAAAAAGAAAGAAAAAAAGAAAAGAAAGACTTTAGTTTTTCTCTCTCTTTTGAAAGAGTTGTTTATTTTTCCCATTTCACCTCTACTCGAAGGTCCCTTTAAGGTTGGGTTCCTTCTCAGTTCCGAAGTCGTTTTCTGTTCTTCCCTCCTGCTCACAGCTCTTCTGGTCTGTGCATACAGTTTCCCTTGTGACGTCATAGCTCGCCGAGTTAAAGCGCCCACCTGCGCAGTGCGTCAGCTCGCGGGGGTTCGAATCCCGCCTCTGGTTGTCCTCTTTTTTATTTATTTCTTTCTATTTCATCATAAACAAATGCAAACACCTTTCTTTTCCAGTACAGATCGCTGGAGCCTTCCGTTCCCCAGCGATCTGACTGTTTAACCCGTTCACTTGTCAGCTCCCCTAAGTTCATAAGCACTCATTAGCCCTGCTTGTTGCATTTGAGTCTAGTTTCAAACACACCCGCGGTCACAACCCAGGTGGGTTTACAACTTAAGTTCCACGTGGGTTGTGCCCTGTGACAGTTACAGTTTTCTTAAACATCACGACCCTAAATGTGTTCTGTTCTGAAAGAGCCACAGAATAAATATTTAGGTATTTGTAGGGAGGCATGGGTTGAAACCAAGGTAGGCAATAGTCTACAGTCATATTTTCATTTTAATTCTATAGAGATGGAGGTAAAATAACTAAACACAAAACTGAAGTAATGCCTTTTTAACATCACTTGTTAAATGTAATCATCCTGATTGTTGAAGTGAGTGGGGTCACCATGGTGAGACCCAAAGATCTCTCTGAGGCCTTCAGATATAAGGTTGTAGATGTTGATGAGTCTGGGAAGGGATTTAAAAAGATCTCAGAACAATGAGAAACCAGCCGTTCCACTGTCCAGAAAATGATAAAACAACTCCCTGCATTAGGCCGTCTTAGCAAGCTCAAGAGCAGAACCACAAAAGTCCAAAAGTCTCAGACAATCCTAAAATATATCATCACAGACCTACAGGTAGCTCTCACCACCAATGAAGTCAAAGTGCAGCTTCTACGATCAGAAAGAGACCAATCAAGTTTGATCTTCATGGGAGGAGTTTAAGGTGGAAACCCTTACTGTCAAAAAACACCAGGACAAGAGGTAAGTTCTCAGGAGAACATCTAGACAAAGAGCAGGACTTCTGGGACAATGTGCTTTGGACAGATGAATCCAAAATTGAATTATTTGGGCATACTGTGACTTTTTCAGTGCAGTGGTCAGTGTGTGATCACACCAATGTCAAAGTTCAACTGAATGCATCTGAAACAACCAAAACAAAGCAGCCCAGCGTACCAGGCTCTAGACTTCATATTCCCAAAAAATGAGCACCTACCACTCTAAAGTTCAGTGAAGTTAGAGTGATACTGGATAATAAGCAGATATCAACATCCTAAAATCATCCTAAATGTCTTGGTGGAAGAAGACAAACTTCAATCATTATAATTTGTTTAAATTCCAGATCTTTCCCTTTCACCGACACCAACCAAAAAAACTAAAATCACTCCATCAGCCTCCGAAAACGCCAAAAAACCATCTATAAAGTGTGGATACTGTAAAAACGTGACACATTTTATGTATAAAATTGCTACTGTGACCCATCCATAAGACATTTTATGTTGGGTGAAGTGGTCCTGTACTGGTCATGAGCTAAACTGGCCAACCAGCTTGACCAGCATTAGTGCACTGGTTATGGCGTTGGAGTGTTGGCTAAGGCATCAGTGTGGTGTGAACATGCTGGCGATGGGGCTCGTTAGAGCAGTTTTTAAGTCAGGGCCCTTGGTTTAATGGGATGTGTACACATTTCTTTGATTACAGAAGGCCATAAATCCTACAGATCATGTTTTAATAAAATTAAGATCAATGTACCCTTTAAACAGAGAACTGGGATTGTTCTGGGGTTGAACTGCTGACCCTTGTTAGATTTTCTCATGCTGGAGTTACATTTTGCTGCATCATATGATGAAATACAGTTAGTTGTTGACAAACTAAAAGGAAAACAAAGCGCCCAAAGTGTTAGTTATTAACGAAAATGAGTCTTTTTGATTAATTGACTAACTGATAAATTGGTCATCGCTGTAGGGTCATGTATTCTTGGCAAACTCCGGGCCTATCAGTACCAGTAAACCATTGATTTATTGCTACAGCCTCTCTGGGAATTGTTGTCCATCCCTTCGTGATCACCATTCACCACCTTCTGATGGCTAATTCAAGCATGACGGTGCACCATGTCACCAGAGTTCAATGTCATTCAGGGATCTTCCCAGTCACCAGATTTAAATCCAGTAGAACATCTTGGTAATGGGGTAGAACGGGAGACTGTGGTCGAGACAAATCTACAAATTTACAATACAGTCAGGTCAACATGGACAAGAATCCCAAAGAAATCTATTGTGGAACTCATGTCAAAAAACAACTGAGGCTTTTCTGTGAGCAAAAGGAGGCCCTGCCACACAAAGAAGAGCTAAAGATGTTTCACAATGTTTTGTTGTGTCCAGATCTTCCACAGAACTCAGAGCTTAACACTTCAGACTAGCATGCCTCATTTCCGAACTGTTATGAACAGGGCGTCTTGCCAAACACCTAAATACAGGGTGAATTTGCATTGAACTACACCTATGAGACAACCAATGTATACGGTCCATCAGGTCTCATTTGATTGGACAGTTGTGGACCTATAGGTTCTTTAAAATGCATCGTCTCGTGCCACTGCTTCATCTTGAGCTTGCGAGTCCTCAGTCTTCTGTACCTGGTCCTGGAGGTAAGATTTACTATGGGTTGAGTTTTGGAATGTCATCAGATGAACGAGTGAAGCTAATATGGTGATGTTCCTCTGTTTCTCCATCAGTCTGAGTTGGAGGAAACCATGAAGATCGCACTGATTGCAGTATGTCTTATTGGACTGTGCTGTGCTCTTCCTGTAAGTACTGCAGTGGTGATGGTTTTATGGCAGTAGTTGGTCCAAAACGTCATTTGACCTTTGAATCTGTTTGCACAGATTGATGACGAGCACAACCTAGAGAAGCGCTCATCGAGTGGAGAGGTTAGTAGAACCCTTAGAAACTCATCTAAACTCATTTGTGCTTTGATTGAACAGACACAGCATTGGGTTATTCTGATCCAGCATTTTGGGCCTTGTTGGGTGATTGCTAAGGTTACTTAGTGGTTGCTATGGTATCCCATGTGATATCCATGATTTAAGGTGTCAGTTCCTTTATCTATGTTGCTTTATATGATCTTTAATAAAGCTCTATCTGTATCTGTATGTTACAAGCGAGGAGGACAGTACGCTCCATTTTTCTACCCCCCCTACATGCCCTACAACAACAACGCTCTGGAAAACCTTCTGCCGTTCCTGCTTCTACGACTACTACCTCCTGCTGCACCACCACCACCACCATCTGGAGGTGGCAAAAAATAAACAACTCAACCCAACAACAGCATAACATTCATGCAAATCATATGTTCTTGCTATGTTTTACTTTAAATAAAGTTGTGCACTAGAAGAGTTTGTGTTCTCTTTCATGTGTGGGGTCAGTGCTTGACCACACCAATGTCAAATTTCAATTAAATGCATCTGAAACTGGCCTTGGAATGAGTGAAGTAAAGCTACTGGCTGGTAACTGAAGCTGAGGTCTTTGCATGAGTTTTATGGGCATGTGTGTAGGGGCCCAGGCCACCAGGGGGACCCTGTGAACCATGTTGACAAAATTCAAATGACTCCCTCGACTCCTTACTGGCCTGACAGGCAAAATGTCAAGCTTCTCTATGTTTTAATTGCTTCTCTTCTTTTTCCATTATATTCTGGCTCTTTTTAGTGGAATATAGTGGAGAAAATGGTGATGCCACGGTGGGCCACAGTGGTACTGCTACGTGGCCATTGGTTTTGTTGGTTTATCTGTTTTGCAAAGTCCTCCCAATACAGATATTGTAACGAGTGTAATTTTAGATGTGACAGATACTGTGCAAATAACAGTGGACACGGCATCTCTCAAGAAAAACAAGAAAACCGTGCATCAACCAAAATGGAGGAAATACAGCAGCCCAGAGTACCAGGCTCTAGACTTTATATCCCAAAAAATGAGCACCTACCAGTCTAAAGTTCAGTAAAGTTAGAGTGATACTGGATAATAAGCAGGTGGCAACGTCCTAAAATCATCCTAAACGTCTTGGTGGAAGAAGACAAACTTCAATCATTATAATTTGTTTAAATTCCAGATCTTTCCCTTTCACCGACACCAACCAAAAAAACTAAAATCACTGCATCAGCCTCCGAAAACGCCAAAGTTCGCTGTAGGGTCATGTATTCTTGGCAAACTCTGGGCCTATAAATACCAATAAACCATTGATTTATTGCTACAGCCTCTCTGGGAATTGTTGTCCATCCCTTCATTATCACCATTCACCAATTTCTGATGGCTAATTCAAGCATAATGGTGCACCATGTCAGTTCAATGTCATTCAGTGATCTTCCCAGTCACCAGATTTAAATCCAGTAGAACGTCATGGTGATGGGGTAGAACGGGAGACTGTGGTCCAGAAAAATCTACAAATTTACAATACAGTCAGGTCAACACGGACAAGAATTCCAAAGAAATCTATTGTGGAACCAATTTCCTGTGAGCAAAAGGAGTCCCTGCCACACAATGAAGAGCTAAAGATGTTTCACAATGTTTTGTTGTGTCCAGATCTTCCTCAAAACTCAGAGCTTAACACTTCAGACTGCCACACCTCATTTCCTAACTGTTATGAACAGGATGTCTTACCAAATACCTAAATACAGTGTGAATTTGCATTGCACTACACCTATGATTCAACCAAAGTATACGGTCCATCAGGTCTCATTTGATTGGTCAGTTGTGCGAATAAAAGTTCTTTAAAATGCATCGTCTCGTGCCACTGCTGCATCTCGAGCTTGCAAGTTCTCAGTCTTCTGTACCTGGTTCTGGAGGTAAGATTTACTATGGGTTGAGTTTTGGAACGTCATCAGATGAATGAGTGAAGCTAATATGGTGATGTTCCTCTGTTTCTCCATCAGTCTGAGTTGGAGGAAACCATGAAGATCGCACTGATTGCAGTATGTCTTATTGGACTGTGCTGTGCTCTTCCTGTAAGTACTGCAGTGGTGATGGTTTTAAGGCAGTATTTGGGCAAAAACGTCTTTTGATTTTTGAATCTGTTTGCACAGATTAATGATGAGCACCACCGAGAGAAACGCTCATCGAGTGAAGAGGTCAGTAGAACCATTAGAAACCCGTCTAAACTCCTTTGTGCTTTGATTGAACAGACACAGCATTGGGTTATTCTGATCCAGCATTTGGGGTCCAGCGTTTCAGCTAAATGCAAGTTTTGGTTGTGATTTGATTATGGCTGTGCATTTCAAACCAACTTAGATACCATAACAACCACCTAGCAACAATGTCAAAATATGCAACTTCATAGCAACCACTTTGCAACACCACAGCAACCACTTGATTACAGCACAGCAGCCATCTAGGACGTCATGGCAACCAAATAGGAAACCGGAGCAACTGCCTAGCAGCACTATAGATATAGTGTTGCTAATGGGTTGCTAAGTGGTTGCTAAGGATACTGAGTGGTTGTTGTGGTATCACAAGTGCTTGCTTGGTGGCTGCTATGGCCTTGCTAGGTGATTGCTAAGGTTACTTAGTGGTTGCTATGGTATCCCATTTGATATCCATGTTTGAACGTGTCAGTTCCTTTATGTGTGTTGCTTCATATGATCTTTAAAATGATCTTTCTGTATCTGTATGTTACCAGCGAGGAGGACAGTACCCTCAATTTATGTACCCCTCCTACATGCCCCCCAACAACGATGGTCTGGAATTCCTTCTGCCGTTCCTGATTCCACGAGGACCAGCCATTGCACCAGGTCCATTTGGCAAAAAATAAACAACTCATCCCAACGACGGCATAACATTAATGCAAATCATATGTTCTTGCAATGTTTTACTTTAAATAAAGGTGTGCACTAGAAGAGCTCATGTTTTCTTTCATGTGTGGGGACATATTCGCTTGGCAAAACAAAAAGAAGTTACAGTATTCTTAACATATTTGGGTATTTGTGGAAACCAATGTAGGCAACAGTCTACAGTCATATCTTCATTTTAATTCTATAGAGATGGAGGTAAAATAACTAAACACAAAACTGAAGAAATGCCTTTTAAACATCACTTGTTAAATGTAATCATTAAAAAGGACATTTTCTTATTACTTATACTTATTACTACTTAAAACGTCTCTCTGAGGCCTTCAGATAAGTTTGATGATGTTGATGAGTCTGCGAAGGGATTTAAAAAGATCTCAGGACAATTAGAAATCAGCCGTCCCAGCATTAGGCCGTCTTAGCAAGCTCAAGAGCAGAACCACAAAAGTCTGAAAGTCTCAGACAATCCTAAAGTGTCATCACAGACCTACAGGTAGCTCTCGCCACCACTGAAGTCAAAATTCAACTTCTACCATCAGAAAGAGACCAAACAAGTTTGACCTTCATTGGAGATGTTTAAGGAGGAAACCCTTACTGTCAAAAAACACCAAGACAAGAGTAAAGTTACATTTTTTGGAATTAAAATCTGAACAAAACAAATGTTCACTGTATTATTTTTTGAGATGCTCTATGATTACTAGTCAGAACCTCACAAAAAATCACATAAACATCTTTCCATTTAGACAAAGACGATCAATCCATAATACAGTGCTCAGCTGATTTCAGTTGTTATGAAGCATAAAAACAAGGGAGCCATGTTCCTGGGCAGCATCAGATCCAATAACACATATTACAGCCACAGAATCAGAAGGACCCTATATCTTATGTCCACTGCTTTCCAAAGAAAAAGACCTGCGTCTGTGCTTGAAGGAGCTCACCACACAAAACTTCGTACCAGACAGGTCGGACTTACTTTGTAGAGACACTCTTACATTCTCTTCAAGCCCCCAAACCATCACACTTCCACCACCATGCTTCACAGTTGGTATGAGGTTCTTGTGCTGTGTTTGGTTTGCACCAAACTTGACTTGTGCCCAAATAATTACATTTTGGATTGATCTGTCCAAAGCACACTGTTCCCGAATTGTTCCTGCTCTTTGTCTAGATGTTCCCTGGAGCCCTTTAGACTTGTCCTGGTGTTTTGTTTTCTCTTTCTGATCGTAGATACACTTTGGTTTTGACAACTTGACATGTTCTTTATGAGACACATCTTGATGTCAAAAACTGCAACTTCCGGAGAAACTGCCTAGCAGCACCATAGCTATGGTGTTGCTAATGGGTTTCTAAGTGGTTGCTAAAGATAGTGAGTGGTTGCTATGGTATCCCATTTGATATATATGATTTAAGGTGTCAGTTCCTTTATCTGTGTTGCTTCATTTGATCTTTAATAAAGGTCTATCTGTCTCTGAGGCTCTTGGGCTGAACTTGTTAGGATGGCCTGACCTGGTCATACTGGCAGTTGTTTTGAATCTTCTCCACTTTAAATATATATGTTTTTAATCTCTTCCCAAACTCATCTGCATCTACAACCTTCATTTTGAAGGCCTCGTTGAGCTCTTTGGGTGTCATTTCATGGTCTAATCATTTGTTCTAATCATGTGCTGCATCTGATTCTAATTGTAGGCATTTTAATAGTAATAAATGTATATAAAAAGTCAGGTAATGTTTGTCCAAACTCTATGGTCTTATTTATGTCACAACAAGCATTCTAACCACTGCAATGCAATAACTCAATCATGATCACGTTGCAAAATATAAAGGCTCATATCACATGTCCACAGGTGTTTCACAACCACTTGTTTTATCCAGGTAAGGTGGAAAACTCAGCTTAGCTCTTCCAGATTCAGCAGAGACTCACTCTGATTTGAAACACTCCCTATTTCCTAACCGTTATCCTAAAGACTCAGCACTAATGCAGTAAACTGCCCAGCGCACGGAGGTCCAACATATGTGTCACTGTCACATTTCACGGTGATTGGTTGGTTGTGGTCTGAAAAGTGCTTTAAAAGCTGTGCTCTGTGGCCCGTCTTAGGCCTGAGACTCCTGCACGCTCAGGTGCTTCTACCTGCTTCTAAAGGTGAGCGACTGTCAGGCTCAGAGTTTGTCGGTGGAACCGGAAATGAAAATGTCTAAATGATGGTTGTTTTACTTTCTCCAGCCACAGAAAGCAGGAGAGCATGAAGGCTGTGTTGCTCGTTGGACTGTGCGTTATTGCACTC
Organism: Acestrorhynchus altus; assembly: GCA_034509495.1. NCBI lineage: Eukaryota > Metazoa > Chordata > Actinopteri > Characiformes > Acestrorhynchidae > Acestrorhynchus > Acestrorhynchus altus. Next base: position 1,842,692 of record CM067525.1, read on the forward strand.
AGCTGTGCACTCCCTGTAAGTACCCACACTTAAGGTTCTACAGACAAGTCCATTCACTGAACTCTAAAACTGTCCAATTGAAGGACATTCATTTAGTAATCCATAGCACACTGTACTCTACAAGTCCTATGTAGTACTAAACAGGGTTCTTGCAGCTTGTAGCTTGTATGTTGTACTGAGCAGGGCTCTCTAAACCTGTAGCAATGGTGGAACCCTTTTCGGTACTATAGTGTCCTATGTAGTACTGTAAAGGGTTCTTTCGACTTGCAACAAGAGTGGAACAATTTTGGTATAATAATACTTCAATTATTGAAACCAAATAAGCTAAATATTTCCATGAGATTTGATATGAAATCATGAATAAACAGGGCATTACGGTGTTCATATATCTCTGACTGGTGAAGTTTGTACGTTTTAAAGTGTATTTTAAACTAGAACCCTCTGTAGTCATATAGGATTTAATGTTAAAAAGAAATCATTTTAAAAACAGACATCCGTTCATTCACTCTACCGATGTTTTCACAGGTTGTTGAGAAACACGAGCGAGAGAAACGCTCATCGAGTGAGGAGGTTAGTAACACACGCTAAACCAACACATGGAATCATTTGTTCGTTCATTAATTTGCTTGAGATTAATAATAATTTTTATTTCATGAGCTCATCTTTAGAACCTGAGGCCAATTTTGTGGGATGTTTTTATACAAATTGATAATTTTTGATAGAATTTTCAGTAATAATTTGTAATATTCTGTCATTTTTATAATAATTTCTTCCAAATATCTGACTGGTAGACGAGATAAAAACAACCTATAAGTACTGTGTTATTTGTGTTATGGTGTGCATTGATAGGGTAAGTCTGTACTGTGTTATGATCTGTGTATCATGTCTGTAGGTTACTCTGATCCTGAGCTATGAAGCCTAGAACACAGCCTGTAACTGCCCGCAAAGTGCAGATCTTGGGTTCTAAGAGTTAGAGACAGCGTAATGCGGTGTATAGTGGTGTGTGTATAGATATATCACACTGTATGTCTTACTGTTTAATAACTGTTCTCTTCACAATAATAACTGTATTATTACACAGCAGATTATTGTAATGTATGATTGTATTAACAGACGTGTCATCAGGAGAGTAACTGTGAGTACATGTGTGTTTCCAGGGAAACAGATATGGAGGGCCCTCGTTCTACCCGTACTACCCGCCGTACAACAACAACAACAACGGCAACTTTATGCGGAACGTTATGCTGCCCTTACTATTATTCAGATTAGCCTCGGCTGCTGCAGTACCTCCAGCACCACCACCGCCACCACCGCCACCACCACCACCACCTCCACCACCGCCACCACCGCCGCCACCACCACCCCCAGCCCCTGCACCACCACCACCACCACCACCACCACCTCCCTCCCCAGACCCCAGTCTTTCATTATTGATATGTTTTTTCTCAAGTTTTTCTCTGACCCGGTACATTAAATAAAACATTGTATGGTTCATGAAAGATTATGAAAGAGCAGCTCATAAGCAGTAGGAGGTGTACACTCAGCACAATCCATTCTGGTATATAATGTCAATGCCAGCCAAACCCCCCACCCCCCACCCACCCCCATGCCCTGCAGGCATATTGGCGGAACTACCAATGGATGCTAAGCTTTTTCCGACAAAGCTCCGAAGATAAAGTATCTTCCTTTTATCCCTGCTGCAAATCAATTCTGGGCCTTACAGCGAAATCCCATAAAATAACTTCAAACAGCAGTACTTACTCCAAAAATTTGTATTATGGCTATATCTCTTTGAAGCCTGGCGACTGAAGTTTTGGAGGAAAAATGATTTAAGCGTTATCTGCTTAGACGTCGACGTGTCAGCACTTCACCTCAGCTTTTTTGACATATCAACCTGAACCCTTTCTCTTCCTTTCTCTCCCTCTCTCTCTCTCTCTCTCTCTCTCTCTCTCTCTCTCTCTCTCTCTC